>MNCI01024738.1:87486-98747 GCA_015680685.1 Gnetum montanum
TCCATATATATATATTTTTAAGAACGCGATATCGCATACCTGCTAGTAGGGACTCGATATCAGGGACCTGATATTGTGTCCTTTCAAAAATAGGGTAGTTGAAAAATTTACAAATTTATAAAATTTTTTGAAGCTCCAAGGTATAAACTGAGGATATGTAGGTCAATGTAAAGGGGTACAGGGTAATACAAACTAGTCCTGAAGGCATAAAGAGTATAATGGTGTAAAATCTAACAATGAAAATCATGAAGAGTAGGGGGAAAAAGGACATGTGTTAGCTCATAGGAGGGTTTGAACCAGAAGGATGATAAGGGAAAGAAGAACATGGGTAATACTTAGAGGGTATAAGATGATGTGTGGGAGATGTGTTATAAGTGTAATTTACAAGGGTTATGCAATTGGGTCCTCCCCAAAGAAGGTTCCAACCTATAGTGCCCTTGCGTAACCACATCTTAAAATGTCCGTAGGAACTAGAAGGATTAAATGTAATCTACACTAGTTCCACAAAACACACACATGTAAATATCACTGTGATGAGAGATGAATTCCATGCTACCTGAGTCACAAGTCACAATTACACAAATAGTGAGGTGAGGAAAATCATAGAAGGGATTGTAGAGATTGGGACATGAGGTAGCTAACCTAAGGCATAATGAATCTTTAGTGTAAGGCATGATTAATGTGTCATTAACTCGTCACTCCAAAATCAGAACCAAGTCCATTCCTCTGATCAGTGCTATCACATTGCTTCATCCAATGATGGACAACCATAAGAGCACCATGATAGCAAGGCATACCATCACTTGATGTTTCATACAAGGGAAGAGTGATTTTTCTTTGTGGCACTTTTTTTTAAAGTATTGCTTAATCCAAAGAAGCCACCTACCTTTAGGCATGGATGCATGTCTTTCTAGTGGGACCCTCTAGAATAGCATTATTTTTATTTTTTTCTAGTTGAGTGCCTTTTTATTGCTTTTACTCCAATTTTTTGTTAGACCTACAAGGACCTTAGTATGACCAAGTTACATGATAACCCCTATGGATGCAACCAAAGAGAATCCACTAGTCCCCTTGATGTCACACCCTGTCCATTCTTTCTTGGTCCATCATTCTTCGTTCTGGACACAATAACACAAAATTACTTTAAGTTTTAATGATTAAGAATATCATTGTACCTAGGGTAGAATCTCCTATTAATAGAATGGGTGAATGGATGTTGTGGGCTCACTGCTGAATAATTACTCAGTTGAGACTTGATAGCATAAAACAACAATGCAAACAATGGTTCACATGAGTTTTTTATTCCTAGATGATATTACTTATAAAAAGGTAAAAAGATAAAAAGAAAAAAAAGGCAAAAGATCAAGTAATAAGTTGAAAAGTGAAAAACTGAAAAACAAAAAATTGTAAAATTAAAGAAGAGGAAAACATTTATTAATTCTACTATTGTTAGAATGCACGATACCCCCCATAAATAACTGATTGAGCATGGATAGAATTAATAAATTAAAGGTTGGAATCCTTGCATGTTGGAAATATTGGGACCTAGTGATACTTTCCCCATTGGGGTTCACACATTGGATTAAAGTTGGCATAGTGGGGTAGGTTATAAGATGTACTTAATTGATAAGTGGTTGACCCACTATGGAACCATTAATCATAAGATGGTATGCAAGGATCGATATGTCTCCCTTAGTGGGTATATTCATTAGGCCGTATGGTTGTTGGAGTATTGTTGATGGCCCTAAGGAAGTAACATGAGGCATTGGGTTTGTGGAGGAGGATGCACCACAGTGTTGGACTTGTGCTGGGTTGGAAGGTATGGTGGGCTCAAAATTATGCTATCCACTCTTATGGTCATGCTAAAAGAAGGGGCATCTTCGATGTTGAGGAGAGTTCCCATTGTTGTTATCAGTAGAAGCACAAGTAATATTTGTGGGTTGCTGCTGTGGTGCAAATACTTCTGGAACACTTGGTGGCGATGTAGAAGGAGGTGAAGGATGAGAATTTTGAATTTGAAGAGAAGTGTAAGGTATCCAAGGTGGTGGTTGTGTTGGAGAATACATGGGTTGATAGTATTGAGAAGAATGATAATATTGTGGTGAGATAAAGGATGTTGACCTAGTTGGAGAAACAAGATTTTGGACTTGATAAGCACTTAGCTTCGGATGATATGAAGGGTATAACCAGTTTGAGGGTGGCCTCCCCCATGATTGGGATTGTTGCCACTATGATTAAACACAGTATCTTTGTATGAACACTAGATGTAACACTCTTCTCCAATGCTCCTGTAAATGTGATAAGATTGGACATTGACCCTTGGGGTGATCGTATAGGAAAATTTTGCACTGATACATATGATTGGCAGTTGAGCTCTTATCTTTTTCAACCCTTCTTTTTGATTATCTAAGGATATTTTTTCCTACTTCTTGGTTCTTCATGACTCTACCTCCAATAATGTTGGCATATTCTCCACATTTTTCATGCATCCATTCCATCATCTTATTGATCTTTTCCTTAATTTCCTTTAATGATTTTAGTGTTGGTAAAGATGATTCCACCTCCTTGAGGTGAGTTGATTTCTCCTCTTCAGAATCATGGACCCTTGTTGATTTTTGGGCCTATTGAGATTTCTGAAAATTCTCCCATTTAGCTAACTCCCCTTCTTATTTTTCTACCTGCTTAATAAGCTCTTGGAGTTGATGGGTTTGTAGCTCATATAGTTGACCTCGGGCATATATCCCTAAGGTCTCCCTTGTTTCATTACAGAGCCCATCTATGATATGGTACATTATCCTCTCCTCTAAGAACTCATGGCCTACGTAATTGTTTAATAATGCATAATATATTTCTAAGGCCATGTCCAAGGGTTCATGTTGTGCTTGTTTCCACTCTTGGATTTGTCTCCTCAAGGCTGACACTCTTGCATAAATTTGATATCTTTTGTTCAAGAGCTCTACCATTTTTGGCCAACGTTGGATTGATTTTGGTTTTAATGACCTATACCATATTTTTTCTTGGCCAACAAGTGTCAAAGGAAAGAGATTAAGTTTTTGCCATCGATTATCAATGTTGTTCCATGCACAAGCATCATAGAAGGCTCGTAAATGTTGTTGTGGATCCAATTTAGAGCCTCTTCAGAATTTGGAAAATTTATTTAAGTCAAGCTTGGGTGGATAGCTTTCCTTGCAATGCCTACGAGATATTTGAATAGTCTCTTGTATTTCTGTTAGGCTTGTAATGGCTAGTAGGGGTTCATCATCACTAGGTATGTTATGTATTCATGAGTTGGAATGATGTTCTCTTCATTTATGTTTATAGGAAACCCCTACATCAGATTGGGTACTCCAAACTTCATCTTCATCATCATATAGTTTGTTGGTTCTCCAATGAATTGCCTTACTAGTTGTTGCGTTATCGTAGTCTTGTGAGAGAGACATTGTGTCTGAATTTGTGTGTTACTTAATCGAAATTAATTTTCTTTTCTAAAAGATGTATCATGAATACTTTGTTATACTGATCTTGTATGATGTAACTAATCTAAATAACTAGCATCATCCTCAACAACGATGCCAATGATGAGTGGCAAGGTACTCCTACACTCAACCATATGAATATGAGCATTTCATGCACGATCCAGTTGAACTTTGTAGATGGGCTAGTTGGGCTATTTAGATAGTTACTCGCTGATCACAATTCGTTGTCTTCCCACTTGGACTAGTATTTTCTTTTTCATGTATGGTTTAGTCTAGAGTGATGTGTATGATGTGTTCCTAAACTAATGCTACTCTTGGAGGTGTGGAAAATAATATTTAATTAATCTAGGAGGAAAGGGAAGAGAGAGTTAACTACTAGGAGATAGGGAGAGAGAATCTAAGCTAGCCTAAGTGCGATGAGCATCTGTTCCTTAATCATCCATACACATCTTGGACTTCATGCATGACTACTACTGGGATTATCAAGCATAGATCCTAGGTATACTACTGGGTTACCAAGTAGTCACACTTAAATGCTCATGATTAAGTCATACTCATTCCACGTTTAAGGAGTTTAGGGTGAAGAGATATTAACTACAAAAGCAATAAATAGAAATAATAATTAAATAATTAAACTAAGTAAATGATTCAATGATGAAGTAATCTCGATCTTTATTTTCAGTCATGTGCATGTCCAAGTACATCACACTTGAATAAAGGATGTCGTACAATTACAATCATCATACTATGGGCATGCACTGGGAGAAATGGTTGAGAGAGAAATAGAGATAAACTAAGTTCTAAAACTAACTAACTCTAAACTTCAAATAATTCATAGAATTACTCCTCTTGTGCACATACATGTGTATTTATAGGCTCACACAGGAGTCGTGATATCACATATATGATATTATTGTTGGGTTGCGATATTGCATACCTGATATCATCAATTTGATTCCCCTATATCACAATTATTTGATATGATTCTAGAATTATTTGAAAGATAATATGTGTGAGAATGTTCAGTTAAAATTTTAGCATTAAAAGCTTAACAAATTTTGATTTATCATCTTTCAAATGTGCACTACCAAAATTACCATAAATTTTGATAGATTAGAAAGAACATAATATAACCTTAGCTTCTAGATATCTTTTGTAGTACCTCCTTTCTCCAAATTTTCAAGAAATTCCAAAGCTTTCCAAAAATATAAATTTTATCAACTAATTCATTATGAAGTTAAGATAACCAAGCAATTATTTCGCTACTTGAAATTTCTTCACTTGGTATCAAAGTGCTAGGTTCATCTACGAAAATGAGAATAATAGACATACCTAGATGTTCCATCATCTTCAATGGCTATTCATATTTTAGCCTATGAAAAATAATGATGAAAGTTCTTTTTAAACATAATGACTGTACGAAATATTTGAAACATGTTTTGAATTCATTCATAATTTTGAATATTTCACTAGACTACAAATCAAAGAATATGAAACAACAAAGATGAATAATAATTTTTCTCTCATGATACTATCAGCTAGTGTCTCATAAGTTATTTCTAGTATATATAGTCTTCACACTAATGTTAACAAACTATGAAATAATCTCCAATTAGAATACAAGAAATGATTGAGAAATCAACAATTGCAGTAACTAATATACAAAGAAAAATTCCATGCCCTAGAAATTAGAAGAAATGAAATTGTCAAAGAATTATTTAGTAAAATATATGAATTCTTAAAAACACATAGATGAATATGGCTGTGGATATACCAATAGATAAAAATTCCAAAATTTCAAGCTCTCTACATATATTTAAGGTTTGAAAACATGATGAAAAATGTTACTCTTTCAAAGGACTTCAACATGCTTAGTATTAATGAATTAGTTGATTAATCCAGAACCCTAGAAATTATGAAGAATAACAAATAATCTAGTGAAGATGATCAAGCCTACATAACTAACCAAAGAGGAAGAGAAAGGCAAGGAAGGAGGAAGAGATTTAACTAGAGGAAGAGGAAAATGGAATCAATCTCGAAGAGAAACATAGATCCAAGACTTAGTATCATATTGCAACTTCTACAAAAGAAAAGGTCATACCATTGAGTAATGCTTGAGAAGAATTTCTTTTGAAACAATACATAGATAAACTTTACAAATAGAAAAAGATACTCCCTCATCATCTCAAGAAGATAATTAAGAAGAAGAGCCAAAAAATTATGTAGCCTTTAATTCAATTAGATAAATAAATTAATATTGTTTAATTGCAGATAGTAGGTGCTTCAATCACATGAGACCCTACAAAAATCATCTCCTAAATTACAAAATAAAAAATAGTCTTGACAACATCAACATTGGAGATGAAAAATACTTAGTCATAGAAGGAATAGGAGATTGTATAGTTAAATAAAGTAATAGAAAAAAAGTCACCATTTCCAAAGTGTGTATTATTTTCTAATCTTTCTAATTCTCTTATCTCTATTGAGAAAGTATTTAATAAAAGAAATAGTATCAATTTTAAGAGTAATTTTTTCATTATCAATAAACAGAATGATAAAGAAATCATGAAAATTAAATTTTTGAATAATAGAATATATTACCTTGAATGTGATTATCTAAATGAAGAATAATACATCATAAGTAATCATACTACTTAAGAAAATCATGTCCTCACAACATAAGTTAATCAAATCACAAACAAAGATAAAGTCAAGAAAAATGATAATGAGGATTTTAGCAAGTCCAGACTTTGAAATGGAAGGCTTGGTCATACCTCCTATCATAAAATTAAAAGAATGAATAAATAGGAAAAATAAAAATTTTAGATATTCCTTAAGACAAATGTAAGACTTGCATATAAGAAAAGCATACCAATTCTCTTCACAACTCTGACATGATAAAGAAGAAAAAAACCATTTCATCTCCTACACATGGATCTTATTGGGCCAATTCCCACTATATCAAGAAGAGGGAAAAATTATTTCATGCTTATAATATATGACTACTTAAAATATACTTGGAATTACAATCTGAAGTAAAAGGATGAAGCCATTAAACACTTTGAAACTTTCTATAAACTAATTAAAAACTTCATGAATGTCAAGATTAAGACCATCAGATCAAACAAAGGAGGTGAATTTATAAATAAATAACTTGACAAGTTATCTAAAGAAAATGGTATCTTTCATTAGACAAAATGTGGATATTTTCTATAATCAAATGGAGTGGTTGAAAGAAGAGATAGCACAATACAAGACATGGCAAGGTGCTTACTAAAGTATGCCTTACTACCTATCCAATATTGGGGTACAACCATCATAGCTACTTATTACATTTCTAATTAAATCATAATTAAAGAAAATGAAGATAGATCTTCATATGAAGTTGTATAAAAAAAAATTCCTTACCTAAGTCATATGAAAATATTTGTATGTTATTACTATGTAAAGACCAAAAAATAATTCATTGACACACTTGAAGACAAAGGAAAGAAATGCATCTTTCTTGATTACCATTCTCAGACCAATGGATATAGGGGCTATGACCCAATGAATTACAAATGGTATGTTTTAAGAGATGTTATATTTGATGGGATAAAGTTTAGTATAAGTGATTGCTTCAAATAGTAAGAGAAATCAAACACATATCAAAGCTCAAAACCTTGGATTTAAAGAGATAAACATCACACTTAAATGCTAGACATAAATTTTGAAAGAAGAACTACAAGATCTCATAATTTAATAATAAGGCATATTTAGCACTCTTAAGTGAACCAAATAATGTTAATGAAGCCATGAAATTAGAAGTTTGGAAAGAAGTCATGGACAAAAAGTACAATGTAATCCTAAGAAATAACACATGGAAATAAGTTGAAAAACCAAAAGACAAAAAGGTTATTGATTGTAAGTAGTTATATAAAAAAAAGTAAAATGAGAAAGGAAAATTCATAATATATAGATAAATAATTGTGGCAAGAGGATTCAAATAAAAAAACACATTGACTATGAAGAAATCTCTACACCAGTGATCAGATTTAAAACCATTAAGCTCTTTCTCTTCATAGTAGCACATAAAGATCTAAAGGTTCATTAAATGGATGTCAAATTATCATTTATAAATATATATAAGAAAGAAGAAGTATATATCTACCAATGTAAAGGTTATGTTATCAAAGGAGAAGAGAACAAAGTGTGCAAACTGAACAAAGCTCTATATGATCTAAAGTTAGCATTGAGTGCCTGGTTCTAGAGAATTAATAACTATTTCATTAGAAAGAAATATCAAAATCACTTGTTTGAAAAATCACTATATTTCAAGAAGGAAAGAGATGAATTCATCATCATATCACTATATTTAAATGACAGTATCTTTATTTATATCAATAAAGGGTTAGCAGAATATTTCAAGAGTGACATGAAAATTGAATTCGAAATGATGAACCTTGGAGAATTTAAATACTTTATAGGAATTTAATGAACCAAGATAAGGAGGGAATGTAGAGTCATCAAACTAAATACATAAATTCTATCATTAAAAAATTTGATCTAAAGAATGAGAAGCTAGTCAACAGTCCTTTACCATATAGTTTAAAGTTAATTAGCAAAGGTAAGATTCCTCTCACAAATTTAATCATGTATAGAACCATGATTGGATTAGTTTTGTTTATTTATCAAAGCAAACTAAATTTATAATATGCAACATCATACTTATCTAGATTCATGCAAGATCTTAGAGAATCTCACATGCAAGAACTTGTGCATCTTCTTAAGTGTGTAAAAGAAACTTATAACTTTGGGATTTAATTGAGTAAAGGAGTCAATAAGGTTTATGCATATTTAGATGCTAATTGGATAGGAGATAATGATGATTGAGAATCTAAATCAAGAGCTCTTATTATACATGGAAAAAATTTAATACACTAGAAATCACATAAACAATCATTAATCAGCTTATCCACTTATGAAATAGAATTTATTGCTATGGTCAAATATCTCTAATACATAATAAAGCCAAATAAACTTCTCTCACACTTAGGAGTTGAAGTTGATCTTTCTAAAATTTTTTATTTTGATAATAAAGTAGTAATTCAACTATCCCAAGACTATGTGCATTACAAAAAATCTAAACATGTTGACATCAAGTACTATTTCATCAAGCAAGAAGTCAAAGAAGGAACCATCAAACCCATTCACATTATCTCAAAAGGGCAACTCACTGAATTACTAGAAAAAAAAAATTTATCTCATGAGATCAAGTAACTCAATAAATCTATAGGAATTCAAAGCATGAAAAAAAAAGTAGAAAGAAACAAAATAAAGAATGAAGAATGCCTTCTATTCTAAGAAGGAATCATTGACTTTTTAGAGTAGAAGATAATAATCTTTTGATTTTATTATATAGTAGGAGTTTATTTTGATAAAAATATAGGAAATGTTCATATTGATTCATAGTTGTAATGTTATTTTGGCTGCAGTTCATATATATCTATTTAATTTTAAAGGTTTTTTTATCATTGGGACTATATTGCATTATTTTTAGTAAACTTTGTCCCACATGTCACACATACATATCCATGGCATCTCTTGGAAATTTGTATCATCATGAAATCCTTAGCATAATTTCATTAATAATTTCACTATCATTGATTCATCAATCTTTCATCATTTCATCAATTTATCAACATTCATCAACATCATTCATTATTATTTACTTGAGCTTGGAAGTTGAAAAGTTAAAATTGGGAACATTCACTATTTTAAGCATATATTAGTCATTTTGAAATTTTTTTAGTGATTATAAATTTATTTGAAAAATAAAATAGGTGGCTATGTTTTTTTGAAATTTCATCTCAATGTCTGTCATGATTTGAGAGACAGTTGCTCCACAATTTGGCAAATTTTTAGAGTCCCAAAAGTTTACTAGAATGAATGATAGTTAATGATTAGATTATTTCTTCTCATCCCAAAATGATTTGAAGTGATTCTAGATTTATTTGAAAGATAATATTTAAGAAAATATTAAGTTAACATTTTAGCATCAGTAACTAAACAATTTTTGAGTTATCATCTTAAAAAATTATAGTACTAGAATTAGCTTGATTTTTCATAGATTGGAAAGAACATAAGATAACCTTAGTTTCTAGATATCTTTTATAGAAATTTATTTTTTCAAATTCTAGAGAAATATCTAAGCTTTATAAAAATATAAATTTTATTAGATGATTTATTATGAAGTCAAGATAACCAAGTAATTCTTTTATTGCTTGAAATTCCATCACACTTTAGGTATCAAATGGGGTCCTGAAAGTCAAAAACTATAAGTTAGAAAAGTGAAATTTTTTTTCTAAGTTTCACTAATGTTGATGTTGATGCCACTATTAGTGTTAGTGTTAGCACATGTGGGATCCAAATTTTACCATCTTTGACCTTCCATATTAACATTTAACAGCATTAACATGCCTCTCAAGCTTCTTGAAATCATTTCAAAAGCATTTGACTTCAATTCAAGTGTTAAACAAGGTTCTAGAGGCTTAGAACTTGAACTTGAAAAAAACTATCAAACATTTTCTACATGTTTTTGAAATTTGTACAAATTCCAGTGTCAATGTCAGCATCACCATTCTTAAACCTTGTAAAGTGATATCATTAATCTATGTAATTGATATGAAACCTCATTTCTTGACCTCTTGGGCTAATTAGCATTATCTTAGAAGCATTCAACATCAATTTGGGAACCAGATAAGATTCTAAAAACTTAAAACTAGAACTTGGTCAAAATGATAAAAATTTAACTAAGTGTTACCAATGTTCATGTTGATGTGAGGGTTAGCACTTTTGGCACATGACAAGTGATATCCTTGATACTTCTAATCAATATTTGATATCATTTCCTTGCCTCACAAGCTTCTCATCATCATCTTAACATAATTTGACATTAGTTTAAGCATCAAATAGGGTCTTGGTGGCGTAAGACTAGTACTTATGTAAAATAGAAAAATTTTTCTATGTTGGTGCCCAATCTTTCTAAGTTTAAAAGTCAAAATTTCCTAATTTGGACTCTAGATGAACTCCAATTAACTTCACTTACCTATGAGCTTGAATTTGAAAATACTAACCCTATAAATATGACATTGAAACCCATATTTCAAAGCTGGTTTCTTAATATTTAAAGCATATTCTTGGACTTTGAAAGATTACAAGAACAAGCATCAGAACTCACAGTGTTACCTGTATGATTTACAACCATTGTAGCTTCTTTTACTAGCTCTAATATTGATGTTAATATAATGTCAATATTAGTTTCTAGAGTTAAAATATTTTTAGCTCAGCATAAATACCATAGTTAGAAATTTTTTGCTCAATGTTAGCACTAGAGTTAGAATATTTTTAGCTCATTGTTAGCACTAGAGTTAGAATAATCATAGCTTAGCATTAGTACTATAGTAATAATTTTTCAAGCTTCAACATCACTTTCCATAGTTATAATTGTTTTAGCTCCAATGTTAATCGTAGGGACACTTTGCCAAACAACCTGTTTTAACCCTAACTTGATTTTGGATCACTCTTATAGCTTCACCATCAATATATTTACATTCCTAAAGTTTAATTTCACTCTCCAAACCCACAATTTATGTATAGACTAGGCTTTTATTATTAGTTTTACCTCACTTATGTTTTTTTTACTAATACTTATATATTTTAGCAATAAAGCATTTTCTTTGTTTGGAAAAAAATCAACACCTTTCTATCACACTTTATCTCTTAATTTTTGATATTTTATGCTCT
>MNCI01024748.1:3000-32567 GCA_015680685.1 Gnetum montanum
TAGGCATTTAGTCTGCGGAGTTCGACCGGATCGTGCATGCTATGCTCGTTTTGTATGGTTGAGTGTAGGGGTACCTTGCCACTCATCAGAAATGATGTGTGATAAAGCCAATTTCAGTCATAAACGATATCGTATCTACAATGTTGTAGATCGAATATCATAGCATAATCTATGTCATTGCATAAATGATATCATGAGATGTGTGTGAGCTTATAAATATAGCACTTAGGCATAAAAATTTGCATAAGGTTTAGTCCATACTAACAAAACTCTTTCAGTTTGTTTTCATAATCTAGCACTTAAAAGTGTATGCTCACAGTGTGGTGTTGAGCGATTGTACAGTGTCTTTATTTAAGTGAATTATACTTGGACACATTTCATGACCGAAAATAAAGATCGAGATTGCTTATCATCATTGCAACATCCACTTAGTTTTCTTATGTTTACTTAGAAATAATTTTTTCTATTTTCCTAGTTAATCATTTACTTTACAAGCATTTTATTTTACATGTTGAAAGTAAGCGGTATGGATACAAGTGGTTTCTAGCACTAAGTGTAGTTATTTGGTAAGCTAGTAGTGGCGTTGCTTGATTCACTTAGTAGTACTACCACTTGGTAATCTCAGTGATGACTACATGAGTCCAAGGTATGTATGGTAGACCAAGGCCAGATATCCATTGCATTAGTCTAAGATAGATTTACTTTCTTGCAATTACTGAGACTTAGGATTAGAAACCATTTTCATCTCATCATGTTCGCAAAAGTAAGAATGATCAAACAACATCAAGTATCATATACCTCACGATGAGCTAAACCATACACATAGACTTCACTAGCTCAATGTGGGAAGACAATAGTCTTAAAATTAAACCAATTGCTAGTATAGTTACATTGCCTCGTCCATGGATTATGATTTGGTCATGTGTAAACACCTATGACTTGTATGGTTGGGTGTTGGATTGCTCCATTGCTCATCATTAGTGATGTTGCCGGGGACAAGTCAATGTATGTTGAGTAATTGATTTCATAAAGTTCATTGTATTAGAATTTAAAGCTAAAATTCAAAACCTAAATAATTAAGCACACTTAACCAAACATCTTAAAGCACACCATGGCTTCAAAAAAAGATACATCATTACCTACCAAAGAGACAAAAATGGATAATGATAGAATTAGTGATGAAGAAGAATGGGGGATGATGATGCAAACAAGAATCACATATGCTCACATTGATCATTATCATCTAGATTTTACTTTCATCTTTCATTAGGATAGTCAAATGAGGTGGAGAGACATACAAGGCAACATAGTCCTACCTCTAGATCATGTAGCACTTAATATGATCCAAACTACCTTAAGGGAAATGAATTTGATCCACATCTAGGAAGGGTACCATGTGACTAAGCATATGGTAAGGCCTTATGAACCCACAAAGGAGCAGATGAGGAGAGATGCAACCATGGAAATCAAACATGTACATAAAAAAAGGAAGTAGGTTAACACTTCTATTGTCTTGGAAGAACTCAATGTTAATGCATTTATGACAAAAAAACTTCACTAGAATTATGAAGAACCTTCAAAAATACCTATCAATGGACTTGAGGAACTTGTCAAAGTTCAACTACATTCCACTCTATTAGAGACACCTACGAGGGAGGCTACTAACTCAAAGTATAAGTAGGACTCAAGGCCAAGAGTTTTTGTTGGATCCTATAGAGAAGAATACCAGAGTCATGAAAGGAGGACCAGCCAGTACCATTCTCCTACTGCCTCATCCACATCATCATGATCATTAGTGGACTTTGATAGAAGGAGAAAAAGGTATTGAGACCATGACAGGGAGGAAAGAAGGACTCATGATCATCATGACCATCATCTAAGACACTCTAATATAGAAGATGAAGATTATGAACAAAGAAGACAAAGGGATTGAAGAGAGGATCAAGAAAGGTATCAACATAGAAGGGGGTACCACTACAATAGAGCACACAAACCCAATCATGATGATGAAACCCTAATGGCAACCTGTAGCATGATTATCATCTAAGAAGTTGTACATATACCAACTAGACACATGAGGGATAGCCATATCAAATGGCCCGATATGAATAACATGCCAAGATTTGAGGGTGGTTATAATGTTGATCCACAACACCACCTCTAAGCATTCACAATGCTTGTGTCCTATAAAATATTGAAAGTGATTGGCAGAAATTGAAGTTGTTCCAACAAACACTTGTAAAAGAGGCCAAGAGTTGGTATAGATCACTTGAACCTAAATTAATCAAAAGATGGAGTACCATGCTAGAGATCTTCAATGATAAATATTAAACCTACTCATGGATGTCCAATTTAAGAAAAAAAAATCCAAGGATGGAAGCAAGGGACTCATGAAACCCTTGATGCAGCAATGGGTAGGTACTATTCACTATTGTATAGATGCCCAGGCCATGGATTCTCACAATGGGAATAGCTAAGGCACATTGTAGATGGGTTAAAGAACAAGACCATAGAGACCCTTAGGGTTTATGCCCAAGGATGATTATCTAAAAGGATTTCCCATTGAATATAGAGATTGATTGATCAAGTGGCAAAGGAGGAAGGTGAGTTAAAAAAGAGGGAATTAGTGGAAGAATATAGTATAGACTCGTCTATTAGGAAAAGAGATGCATGAGTTTGTAACACATAAGAAGAAGAAACCTTGGATCAAGTAATTTAAAAGAAGACTATACTAATTTAGAAATCTATAACTGACATTGCAACAAAGATAAAGAAAATGTGGGACTTAGTTGATGAAAAATTTGCAATAGCATTGAAGATTGTGGAGGAGAGAACAGAGTAAGCCATTGAAAAATGAAAGGACAAGAAAAAGAAGAGAGATTTTGAACGAAAGGAAAAGTGGCTTTAGTGGCTAAGTGTTTAGATGCAAGTTCTGAAGAAGAGGAAGGATGTGTTGTATGCTAGTATGAACATCCCAAGGGATGTTGTTCCATGATGGCACATTTATAGGAAATAGGGGCATATGCACTTAATCCCATATTTGTTAAGAAAAAAAATGCCCAAAAAGTTATCATATCCTTAAGGTAACTATAGGTAGAACTTCCAACCAACATACTATACTAGCGAAGCTTTACCACAACCACAAGAGTAGTATTATTAATAGTGGCAACAACCCTAATCATGGGCAATGCCACCACCTTGCCAACAATATCCATATTAGTAGCCAGATCCATATGGATATTATGTACAACATCTAATCTCTCCTGGTAATGTCATTGTCCAAAATCCACAATACTACCTGATAGAGTACCATAGAACAACGCCAACAAGGATAGATTTGAACCAATACATGCATCCATCAACAACTAGTTCTTCAAACCAACATTTGAATCCTTTACCACTAGTGCCACCTCCTATCATGTAGGGGGAATTGGCATCACAATCATAGTAGAAAAGCACAACCAAGGTAGTTAGTATGGAAGAGGAGGTGATCACATGCAAATCATAATCCAAGAAATGATTGTACTTATGAATGAGTTCTAAAGAGGTTTGACGAATGGGGGACACATCTACTTCCACCCCATCTACATCTAATCCTCCTTAACACAACAAGCTTCCATCTTTATCAAAAAAAAATGTCACGATTGCCATGCTTACTCAAAAAATCACTCATTGGATAAAGCTAAGAGCCCTTTTATAAAAGCGAACTGATCTAGGAAGTCCCTTAGTTTACCTTCAAATACTAGTGCAAAAACCATGCAAGGCTCTACTTGATTCTAGGTTAGGAGTAAATCTGATCTCATAAGACATGTATTAGGCTTGGAATCCACCACCATTAACGAAGAGTAATATTTGGTTAAAGCTTACAAACCAGTCAATCATAGTTTCACTAGGGCAAGTGGACAATGTGATTACAACTGTAAGTGGTTGGTCTTACCCTCCATATTTTCTGGTTATCCATGTTAGTAAAAATAAGGGAGAACTTCCAATTATCATTAAAAGAGTTTAGCTTAGTACTATTAATGCTAAGCTTGGGATTCATGACTTATCCTTGGAGATTTCCAAGAAAGATGAAGCTGGTATCATATAAAGATGAAGAGTTTCATGTATTGTATACAATGATAATGGGTGCAATTGTGTTCAAAGAATATGGGCTATTAAATGAGAAGATACCAAGGCATGCAATAAATGTGTAGAAGAAATGTGTGCAAAAATGTTTATATGTAGAAGCCACATAATAAGAAGGCACCCAATGGCTGATCATAGATGAAGAAACTAAATCTAACAAGTTCATGGACTTGGTAGAACAAATTATTAGTGCCTATGTTGAAGAGACTGATAAGTTAGAGTAATTAAGGAAAAGACATTCCTATCCATGAATAAGTCAAGAAGAGATAGATTGAGGACAACTGAAGATACCAAAAACTATGGAACCAAAACTGCTAAAATTAAAGACCCTACTAGCAACACTAGAATATACTTTCCTAAATAGCAAGAAGTTGATAATAATCAATGCCAACCTAAAATAAGAACAAAAGTAGAAGTTGCTGGAAGTGATTTAACTAATGGCCTACACCATTTGAGTGGTCTTAAAATGAGATCATAGGAATTGATCTAAGAGTTTGTCAACATCAGATATATAATAATCCAATAGTTAAATGATGACACCAACCCTAATAAAGGCTCAATCCTAAATTAAAAGAAGTAGTTAAGCAAGAGTATGAAAAATTTCTAAAGGTAGGATTCACCTATCTTATCGTAGATAGCAAATGGATTAGTCCCTTGGTGATTGTTCCAAAGAAAGGGGGAAAATTATGGGTCTATGTTGATTTCCAAATGTTGAATGCCACTACTTTCAAGGATCACTTATCTTTATCATTTGTTGATCAAGTCCTAGATACCATCATAGGACATGAGTATTATAGTTTTCTAGATGGATACAGTGGACAGAATAAGATCCGCATTGCACCTGAAGATGAGGAGAAAATGACATTCACCAGTCCACGGGGAATGTTTGCCTATAAGAAAATGCCCTTTGGTCTTTGCAATTCACCAACCACATTCCAAAGACTAGTACTCGTATCTTCCATAAGCAAATTGGCAATGGCATTGAGGTCTTCATGAATAATTTTTCAACATATGGGCTCAATTTTAAGTAAGCACTAGATTAGTTGTAGGAGGTATTGAAGAGATGTGTAGAAACCAATTTGAAGTTCAACTGGCAAAAAAGCCACCTTACGGTTCAAGAAGGCATAGTGTTGGGACACAAAATATCTCAAAAAGGCATAGAGGTAGATCTTGAAAAGATTTGAGTCATACAAAATATCACTCAAAGATCCAAGACAGTAAAAGATGTGTGATCATTCTTAGGCTACACAAAATATTATAGAATATTTATAGAAATTTTTTTAAAGATGGAAAAACCACTTGTGGAACTCACTAAGAAGGATGCACCCTTCGAATGGATAGAGTCATGTGAAAGGACATTTGAAACTCTAAAACAGAAACTAGTGGAGACACTAATCCTTCGAGCTCTAGATTGGTTCAAGCCTTTTCACATTATGATTAATGCTTCCAATTATGTGCTTGATGTAGTATTAACACAACTAGATAATCAAAAGAGACCTTATTATATACACTATGCTAGCAAAAGCTTCATTGAAGCACAATTGAACTACACCACAACAAAAAAGGAGCTAATGGTCATGGTGTGCACACTTGAAAAGTTCAAACATTATGTGCTTGAGTATCAAATTTATGTTCATATTGATCATAGTAACATCTAGTTTTTCATGAATAGACTAGTGGTTAGTCCTAGGGTGATAATATGGCTTGTTATTCTATAAGAATTCAACATCATGATGATTGATAAAAAGGAACAAAAAATGTTGTTGCCAATCATTTATCAAGGTTAAAGTAACTAGTTCCTTGATGAGAACCTATTTACTGAAATAATGAAGGCTATAAATTCAAAAGAAAAGCCATGTATCGTAGAATATTTGACTTATTTATGAACATAAGAGCTTCCTATTGACTAGAGTAAAAAACAATGAAAATAGTTCCTTCATAGAGCAAAAAGATATATGAAAATAAATGGTAATCTATATAAGATCTCTGCAAATGGGCTCATCAAATGGTGTGTGCCAAAGTGTGACCAACAGAGAGTCTTACAAGATACCAATAAAGGCCCATGAAGTGGACACTATGCAAGGTGTAGAACAATACTTAAATTGATGATGGTGTAATGATCAAAAATGTCAGTGGCTAAAATCATTGAGGGGTCAACGGACACATAGCCTTAACCCCACCTCTACATGAGGGCCTTATTGGAAATGGAGGTGGAGTGCCATGAATAATCTTATTTATCAAATAGGAACTTTTTTAGTTGCAATTGGGGTGGTGGATGCAACTGGGGGTGGCATGGTTAGCTAACAATGTGAAAAAGTACTAAGTGTCAAAGCAGTGTTTCAAGGTGCTAAATGTAGAGCATAGTCATGGAATGGGGCAAGCATAGTCAAGGGTTTTGGCTGAAACAAGGATGCCAACCTACAAAGACTACCACCCAAGTGTTGTTGCAATGTGACAACTTATGAGAATGTGGAAAAATGCAACGAAAATGTAAGAAATAGGAGAGAGAAATGGAACACTACCCCAAATGGAAGCATAGTTAACTCCAAAAGGGGTTCAGAAGGTACACGGTGTACAATAGGTGTAGTGGAGAGTGTAGTCACAGTCTCAATGGTATCTGGCCATGAAGTTTGGTGCTTGTTGTGGTGTTTATGCTTACTAGGTTGGCCATCACGGTGTATCGTGGATGTCCTGTAGGGCTACAACGAGGTTGCGGTGGGCCATGGTGTGCAACTTTGCCTCTTTGTTGATGGTATGCACTTGGATCTCATTCGCTTAAAGCTAAAGTGTTAAAATGCCAAATTCCAATGCATTCTGAAGTGCCAACCCACAAAACGTTGGGGGTCCAAGGGTATTTATAGGGCTAGGATTAGTCCAAAACATGGATCAGGTGCCACATGTTAGAGTGGTAGGTGGGACTACACTCTACGGTAGTTGGGACTATGCTCATCCCAACTACCCTTTGGTGTTAAGCTCTACAATGTTGAGTGGTGTTGTTGCTCTAATGGAGTTTGTGAAGCCAAGAGAATATGACTACACTACCCAACTACATAAAGATGATTACAATGTACCTGGAAATGCCAAAATAATGCCAAAAATGTAACTTTTGGAGACTACGCTCCAGAACTACACTCTACAATGTAATAATTTTTGGAGAAAGGGGATGCAAAAAAATAAAATGCCACTGTTAGAAGTGTGCTAGAGTTGATGCAAATGCTGATGTTGAGGTGTGAGAGCCTTTAGAGGCTATTCTTGCCATTTGCACTTGACTACGCTCTAGATTGGATGAGAGCATAGTCCCAGACTTAGGAAAAATCTAGTCGAAAATTGGAAAAATTTGGTAAAATGTGGCTAAGTGTTTCACCATGTTTAAGAGTGCTGTGGGTAAGGGTATGTTGAGGCAAAGGTCATAGGTAATGTGTGAGGGAGATGAAATGCAAATAGGAGAAATGAAATGCAAATAGTGTGTATCATGCAAAAAATGTATCATGATGCAAGGATGCAAAGTTAGCACAACTGACAGTGACCATGGCATGAAGTGACTTGCCCTTGAAACGTTAACCTCTCGTTAGAGTGCTCACGAGAGAGTCAATGTGTATTCAAGACTAGGCTGGTTGCAAAACTGCAGTGTTGTCACAAAGATGATTGTAATGTACTTGAAAATGCCAAAAATGTAACTTTTGAAGACTATGCTCTAGGGCTACACTCTAGAACGTAGTTACAATTTTTGGGAAAAAGGGATGCGAAAAAATAAAATGCCACTGCTATAAGTGTGTTGGAGCTTATGCGAATGCTGATGCTGAAGTGTGGGGGCCTTTGGAGGCTATTCTTGCCATCTACACTTGACTATGCTATAGATTGGATGAAAGCATAGTCCTAGACTTAGGCAAAATCTAGTCAAAAAATGGTAAAATTTGGCAAAATGTGGCTAAGTGTTGACTACATTATAGGGGAGGCTGACTACACTCTTAAGCATAGTGAGCATAGGCTCAACACTTAGAGAAAATCATGCAAAATTTGTTTTCTAGACTGACTACACTGACTATTCTCTAGAGTGTAGTTGGGCAGTGTAGAGTGTAGTCAAGACACTTAGAAAATTTTGCTGTAGAAAATGTGCTTCCAAGTTGACTACACTAACTATGCTCTAGAGCATAGTCCCAATAGTGAAGAGTGTAGTCTAGGTACTTAGAAAATTCTAGCAAAAACTGGACTTTCCAAATTGTCTATGCTCTGACTAGACTATGGAGTGTAGTCTCGACAGTTAAAAAAAATATGCAAAATAGGTGTTCCATTCTAACTATGCTTTGAAGGGTAGTCCTAGCAATGGAGAGTGTAGTTTCAACAATTTGAAAAATTTGCAACAAGTGTCAACATTTTGATACTTAGAAAAAATATTGCAAAACTGGTAGTTGTGTGGACTAAGCTTTGACTACTCTCTAGAGCATAGTCCTAGTAGGGGAGAGCATAGTCTCAACACTTAGAAAAATTTTGGAAAAGCGCCATCATTTTGACACTTAGCCAAATTTGTGGAAAACTTAGTTTTTGGGCCAACTATGTTGATTACACTTTAGAGTGTAGTCCCAACAGTGGAAAGCATAGTCCAACACTTAGAAAAAATTTTCCTTGTGTTGAACTTAGACAAATTTGTAGTCAAGATGTTAGAGCCTAAATTTTATGCTATTTCATTAGACCCTCTTTGTTGATCTTTGGAGGAGTGGCCCAAGAGATGTTGAAAAAGAATGCAAAAAACCATAGCAGATGTGGCACCAACATTGCTTGTTGATACCAAAGTGGATGTCATTCACCATGTTCAAGAGTGTTGTGGGTAAGGGTATGTTGAGGCAAAGGTCATAGGCAATGTGCAGGGGAGATGAAATGCAAATAAAAGAAATGAAATGCAAGTAGTGTGTATCATGATGCAAGGATGGAGAGTTAGCACAACTGACAGTGACCATGGCATGAAGTGGCTTGCCCTTGAAATGTTGACCTCTCATCAGAGTGCTCATGAGAGAGTCAGTGTGGATTCAAGGCTAGGTTGGTTGCAAAATTGCAGCATTGTCAATTTGCTTGGGGATGTGCTTTTCCCCATTATCTTTTTTATTTTTTTTAATTTTTACTTTGCCATGAGGTGAACCTTCGTTGGGTCTGACTTACTATTGAATGTTAGCTGCAAGGTGTTGGCCATCGAGTAAATGGGCTTTGTTAGCCATCGCTTAGATGGGCTTTGCTTTGATGTAACTGTGTCATGCTTGTCAAATAGGTATTTCCTCCTAGGTTTGAGTTACATTACATCTATTTGGGCTTTGACCAGCCAACAGAGGCTCCCCATGGGATGAGTTGTGTTATATCCACCTGGGGTTCTACTACTGATAAAAAGAGAATGCCATGTGTGTTATAGTGTGTATGCATTAGAGGAGTTTTTATATAAGGGAATGCAAGAGGGTATTGGAATGTAAGGGGCATGCATAGGATATAATGTGGAAATATGCATAGGCTATAATAAGAGGACATGTGTAGGTTAAAACGAGATGAAGGGGATGTCCACTCTTGAGTGGCTTAGCTAGCCTAATCATGCACATTAGAGCAATGTAGTGACTTGCCGCTGTGATTAGACATGCCTTTGCATAACTATCTTTGAGGCTTCATCCTACAAACATAACTCCAAGAAGACGAGAAAACCAAAAACATGAAATGTAAGTCAAATGCCAGATGTAAAGATGCTGTAAATGTGTCAAAAGATGAACTAGTTGCAAGTGATCAAGAAGCCAGTGAAAATGCCAAGCATGATGATGATGTGAGTGTTGCAAAGGTTGGAATGATGGCAAGTGCTCCAATAATCACCAAAATGCCAATTTAAGGTCTTGGTAGACTGTGAACTTAGTTTAAGATCCTGATAGACTATGGGGTGCTAATTTATAGTTGTAGAAGGTTGCTTTGTACCAATTTAATGTCATAGTAGACATGCTATTGTGCTAGTTTAACATCATGACCTAACAACAATGTGCTAGTTTTAGTGTTGTGGCAGACAAGTTGTGCTAGTTTGTAGTCATAGTGGATTACTATGCTAGTTTATAGTCATAGTAGACTACTATGCCAGTTTAATGTCATGGTGGATGAATTCTTACCTTACTTTAGTGAATTACAGTGCTACATGCATAGCCATGCTATGTGCCTGCAAGATCCTGCAAAAATCAGCTAGAAAAACAACATCAAGTGACACCTGTTTTATAAAGTTAATATACATAAGTGAAAGAAAATTAATGTGAAAAGTAGTAGTTTAAGACCATTTTGGGCCATTGCTAGTTTAAGGCCACTTTAGGTCACGCGTTGCTAGTTTTAGGACCATGGCGAGCCACGTAGATTGCTAGTTTAAGGTCATTATAGGTCATGGCAAGGGGGTTGATAGTTTTAGGCCATATTGGACTAGAAATTGCCAGTTTCAAGCCATGGCGGTCCATAAGTGTTGTTAGTTTCAGGCCATTTTGGGCCATGTGTTTTTGTAATTTTATGATTTTATGATTTTTATGTGTTTTCAAAGTTTTTCAAATGCGATGCATAAGCTAAGTGGATAAATGCATAAACAAAGCAAAAAGCATAATCTAAGAAAGCAAGTGAAATGTAAATGCGTGAATAAATGTAATGCAAGTGAAAACAAAAAATGCATGACATGTGGAGGCAAGGGGTAGGCAAGCATCTAGCATGTTTTGGGCCAAGGGAGTACCTTGGTTGAGAAATTGTCTCCTAATTTGGTGTGGATTATGATGCACGTAAGGCTATGGGTGTACTAGGAGGTTGTTAGCTTCAACCACTCATTTTGGTGTGTTAGCCTTAGGCATTGCATTGGTTATTGCAAGTGCATCACCAAGAAACTCCACCTCCAACACTTGTTCCATGTTTACGTGGTGGGTGGTTGGAGGCAAGACATTATCACCATAGATGATAACTTGACCACCTTCATATGGAAGCTGGCTTTCTTAATGGATGGGAGAGGAGATGACCCATAGTTGAGCTAGCCAAGGCCTGCTTAGGATCAAGTTGAAGCTTGACATCTCCTCTATGATGGTGAATTCCACAGAGGTGGGGAACTACTCCTCTACTATGAAGGTGATGTTTATTGTGCCCTTGATAGTGATGTGTGATCCATTGAAGGATTTTCGACACTCGATTTTGGTTGGCCTGATCTCATCTACCAAGCCTAGTTTATCGATGATGGTGTATGGAACTACATTTGTTGCTGCACTATCATCAACATGCACATTGCGGATGGTGCACTACCCAACACGTATGGTAATAGATAGTGGAGCTATAGTGACCTCCCCTCATTCAAGGTTGACCTTGACTGCATTGTCACAAAAGGCTAGGGATGTTAAACCTAATTCTTGTGATGTAGGAGGCAAGATCATTGCATGGATGGCATTATCATCTATAGGGGTGTTTTATGTGATAGGAATGAAGGCCAACATCCAAGCTAGGGCTTGGAAATGTGTAAATAAGGTCATGACCAGGTCATACAAGGTCAGCGTTGCATGCTTCTACTTGAGTGCTTGTTTCACCTAGGTTAGTGTAGCTACGAAGTCCTTGTCATCGGCCATTATGTTGGCCTTGACTTCCTTCATGTAGCTTGAGAGATGGGTCTCTTGTGGAGGGGACTTGCATTTGGGATAATTGACTTGCTTGGGGGCTAGGGCTCTAGTGTTTGGTTTTGGCTTGCTGGTTATGTCCTTTTCTTCAAGCATGGGGGTTGTGAGGTGCTCATTTAGCCTTTTGCATTACCATTTGCTAGGCCTACCCAAGTTGCTAGTGTGGTTAGTCCTTGAAGGAGTAGGAACTGACACATTACCCATTGTTAGGCTTTAGGTAGGTGAGGGGCCATCACATTGTGGTACCTTAATGACAAATGGTTGTTTGGAAGTTATTGTCACAAGGCCAGTGCATTGTGGCACCTTGATGATGAAGGGTTGTTTAGTAGTCATAGGCATAGCTTGATAGTTTAACATAGTAGCAAACAAGTTTTTCTAGTTTAACATCTTATCAAACGGTTGTTCTAAGACCCTAACCATGAGGGGTGTTGTGGGTGCCCAAGGTGGTACTTTAACCATGAAGGAAGGCCTCTTACTTGTGGAGGTCGAGGAAATCCTTGCCTTACTAGGAGGCACTTGAATCATAAAAGGTTGTTGTGTAGGTTTAGGATTGTCACCTATGTTGATGGAGTTTATGATGTAGGGGGCATCATCTGCATTGGATTGGCTTACTACATAGAGCACTAGTTGGTCCCTTTCTATCATTTTTTGTAGATCATCCTGCAGAGCTCGATAGTTTTCCATACTGTGACCAGATAGCCGGTGGTAATGATAGAATTAGTCTAGTTTGAAGTGTTTAGGGACCAGGGGCTCATTTGGAAATCTATGATATGTGTTTGTATTGGATTTTTCTAGCTTTAAGAAGTTATTCCAATAATTCAGAGGGTCTCATTAGCAATGAGATGTACCTTGAGTGATCCTTACACTCAAAGTGGGACCTTGAAGCAACTTGCATTGTGGCCCCTGTTGATGTAGTGGGTTTGCACCAGAGTTGGTTACTTTGTGAGCTAGGGCCTTGGGTTGCTTAGTCATCAAGCCCTATTTGGTTGCTTTTGCAAGTATGGCTATTGTTGCCACTATTGCATTTTTCTTGCATGCATGCTAGTTCCTATAGGCCATGTAGGCTAGGTCATTGTTTGCTTGTGCTATTTCCTCTATGCCCTTCATTTGGGAAAAGGCTTTGCTTAGAGGCTTTGGGGCCAAGTAGTATAGTTTAGACTTGATGAAGTCATTCATTGCATCCTTGAAGATGGCCAAAAGATGAGTCTCTACTACTTGCTCTCATATTTATTACAATGAGGAGCTCCAACATTGGATAAATTTGGGCACGGGCTCTAAAGGCCCCTGCTTGACCTACATGAGCTAGTTGAGGGTTGCTTCAGGTTTTAGGTTATACCTAAAGCATGTTACAAACTAGCTTAAAAGGTTCTCCAAGGAGGAGATAGAGCCCTTGGGTAGTAAGCAATACCAATATAGGGCTTTACTAGTAAGCAACAGGGGAAAGACATGTATGATTACATGCAGTTAGGCTTGGAGTAGTAGGCACTTAGACTTGAATGTGATCAAGTGCACATTGGGATTACCCTTATCATTGTACTTGGTGAGTTGAGGTAGTAGGACCCTGGTTGGAAGAGTCAGGGGTGGGACCATAAGACTTATGGAGTCATCCTAGTAGAAGTCCACCACCTTGATGATTTTAGAGGAGGTGGCTTTGAGTTGGTTGATCTCCTTCATCAAGGTTTGGATAAGCTAGAATGCTTGATCTAGGCTTGGGGATGTGCTAGCCAGTTGCATTAGCTAGGCTTGTGTTGGTTGCACAGCATAGGGCCAGATTGTTGGTTATGGAGTATGCTAGTTTAATGTCATAATGGATGATTGAAGTTGATGCGTTGGCTAAGGGATGAACACAGTGACCGAGGTAGGCCACACATGTGTGGGTTGGACAATTGTTGAGGGCACTAATGCAAAAGGTAGGTGGGGGGGGGGGGGGGGGGGGGGGGGGTGTAGGATGCTTGATTTTTTGGGGCTAGGAGGTGGCTTTTATGTGAATGTGAAGTTGGAAAAATGCATTTGCTACTGATAAGGATGGTTGAGTAGGCATGGTCACCATCTTAGAGAGAATGGATGAACTGAACCGAGGAGGGGCCATATTGGGGAGTGGTTGTTGGAAGATGGTGTAGAGGGGGCTGTCGCATTTGGAGCAGGCATCGAACTCATCTTCCTCCTCCTATGAGAATTTCTTGTAGGTTGTTCCTACATTGTGCTTATTTGCATGTATGATTTGGGACAATAGTTGGTGATAGGACTCTGTGAGTGTGATGATGTTGAACAAGGAAGGATTGTACTCTCATTTGTCTTGATGGACTTGTTCATAGTCATATTTTGCCTCTAGGTTGAGGCAATCCATGGTTAATCCTACTTGGATTTTGGCACAAATAAAATTGTATTATTTGTGGCTTAGCATGGCATGCTTTGGGTGGATCATGAAGGTTTCAAGTGTGTTAGACATCAACGTGGAAGGTTGATCTGGGTTCCTGTTTGCAAATTAGGTTGTGAGAGTTGTTGTTCGCAAAAAAATGACTAACTCTGAAAAATGTAGAAAAATGCCTAAGTTTGCCAGTAGTAGAAAAATGGCTAAGTATAAAAATGTAGAGAATTGATTGTGTAAAATTGTGAAAATTTGGCTAAGTATGAAAATACAAAAAAAAAATGCTAAGTATGAAAATGCAGAAAAAATGCTAAGTATGGAAATGTAGAAAAAATGCTAAGTATGGAAACTACGCTCCACACCAACTATGCTCTCCACCAACTATGCTTCCTATGCTGAGAGAACAAAGACTTAGAAAAAAGTGGAGAGTAATGTGGTTTGGATTTCTATAAGGGGTCTTGGGGAAACCAACAATAGGGACCAATCTACACTGGTGGGGGTGTAGAGAGCATGCAAAGAAAACCACAACAAAATGCAAAGAAGGAAATGGCATGAACCTCCTTCTAGCGCCAAAACTATAATGACTGAAAACGTTAGTGGCTGGAATCACCGAAGGATTAATGGAAACATAGCCTTAACCATGCCTTTGCATTAGGGCCTTGCTAGAAATGGAGGTAGAGTGCCTTGAATGGTCTTGTTCATTGAATAGGAACTTTGCTAATTGCAACCAGGGTGGTGGATGTAACTGGGGGTGGCGTGGTTAGCCGAAGTCCAAATGCAAATGGCATGAAATGGTGCTAAGTTTCAAAGTAATGTTTTGTAGTGTTGAATGTAGAGCATAGTCACAGAATGGAGGTGAGTATAGTCAAGGGCTTTGGTCAAAATGAGGGTGCCAACTTATGGAGACTACCACTTGAGCATAGTTGCAACATGACAACATGTAAGAATGCAAAAAAATGCAAAGAAAATGCAAGAAATAGGAGAGAGAAATGGAACATACACTATTGTCAAGGGTAGTTGGGACTACACTCATCCCAACTACGTTATGGTGTTAAGCTCTGCGGTGTTGAGTAATGTCATTGCTCTAATGGAGTCTGTGAAGCCAAGAGACTGTGACTACACTTCCTAGCTACATGGAGAAGACTACACTGTACCTGAAAATTCCAAAACAATTTTTTAAAAATGCAACTTTTGGAGACTATGCTCTAGGACTCCACTCTAAAGTATAGTTACAATTTTTGGGGAAAGTGTAGCAATTGAAAATGTTGACAGTTGGAAAACACCGAGAGGTCATCAGTCATGATAGCCTTAACCCTGAATCTGTGGGAGGGTCGTGTTGGATAAAACAAAAATGGGGCACCTTGAACAGTCTAGTCGATCAGACAGGGACTTAGTTGGTGTTAATATAACCTTTTGCAACGTGTGATTTGAAAGCAAGGTTTATAGCATAAAAACGATATTTTAAACATGAACAATGCAGACAACAATGTAAAATGTGATGATAAACGGGAAAGCAAAGTAGAATGTAGTTAGGGAAATGCACTGCTTCAAGATTATGACTTTACTCCGTCAAGGTGGATACAATTGGTTGCATGACGCCAGGAAGCACAGAGATCCCAAAGGTAACCAAGACGTTCAGAGCAAGATAATTGCATGCTTGAACATGTACTTGGGAGTCAACAATGTGAAGTGCTACCAAGATGGTAGGGAAAAACAGAACAAAATGCCGAGCGGGAGTGCTAACTACTTACAATGCCAAATAGAGAGCTCACAATGCTCAAGGTTACAATGCTAACTTGCTTGCTTGCAAAACCACATGAGGGACCAACCCTTCGAGCATTTCTCATGGGGGTATTTATAGGGCTAGGGACATGCAAAATATGTGGTTTGGACAACACGTGTCCTGGGATGGTGCTAACAGATCTATGCTGTAATTGCAAGCTTGCCAAGCTGTAATTACGAGCCTGCCACACCATAATTATGTTGTCAGAATTTGGAGGTGTGCACCAATGGTGCAAATGGCTGATGTGCACTAATGTAGCGTAACGGCTTGCTACACTTGTGCCATGCTTTGTAGCGTAGCATGTTGGTGTATCATAGCATCTTGCTATGCTATGCAGCATAGCCATCAATTTGAAGCAAAAGTTGGCATTGCATCCTATTTCATGTGTCAGGAACTTTAAAATGCTCCGACTGCTTTCCACATAGTTTCTATGCTGCATAGCGTAGTAACTGGCCTTAGTTGCGAAAACGTCGTCAATCTGCGAACTTTGCCTTTTACATTGCAAAGCTTGTAGACTTGCTGATCCTCCATCCCGAGATGCCTTTATTGCTTCCACCAAGTTGCTACATTATGCTATGCTATGTGGCATAGTGTAGCGTAGCATCCAACATGGCCTGCTTTTTGCTAACGTTGTCGTTTTCCGGTGGAAGGAGCCATCGTCGAAGGACTTGGAGTCGGGCGAAGGGACTATCTTCCTAGCTATGCTACGTAGCGTGGAACTTTGTTCTGCAATAGTCTTTTGAAGCTCACTACGCTACATTGCAGAGTGTGGTGTAGCATAGCAAACTTCGTGACTTGGAGGACTTCGTTCTGCAACTATTTTCTGAAGCCTGCTATGCTACATGGCATAGTGTAGCAAACTTCTTAACTTAGAAAACTTGCCAAATTGCCTTGCACGTCCTAAGCACTGCCTACAACTCCACTTATTATTTCTGAGTAGGCTGTCGATTGAGTGAACTACTCAGGTAGGCAGGCAGGAAGATTCATTAAACCTGCCAACACCGAGAGTAGAAAACTTACCAAACTAGACAACTTGAACTTTAGAGCATCCATCTCCCGAAGAACTACCATGATGCTTTCAGAATTGTGAAGGCTTGGTGAAGTAAGGATGCTTTGGAAATTTGGGTTGTTTCATTGTCCCCTCTTTGTTAACATCTATAGAATGGACCCGAGAGACGTCGACAAAGAATATGAAATACCATGGAAGACAAAATGCCAACATTACTGTGTGGTGATTGTCGAGACGTCACTTAGTTGTGCTTGAGAGTGTTGCATTGGTTTTTGCGGGGGGAAAAGGATAAAGCAGGGAGGAAGGAGGTTCAGGAGAAGGGTAAAGATGAGGTTTAGCAGAGTCCCTCGTCAGAGTGTGCTCATGAGGGAGTCGTTCATGTTTTCATCTTTACTTTCGCTATCCTCTAACCTCTTGTTGAAATGCTTAGAGCGGGCGATTGTGAAATAGCATACGTGCCATTTGCGTTAGGCACATGCACTTTTCTGGCTCTTTTGCGCTTTTGCCTTTTGTTGTCTTGCCATTTACATTTGCGAATAACCTAACCACAGAATAGGTGTTTCTTTCCCCAAATGAGTTGTGTTACATCTGTGTGGGGGCTTTAACCTGCCTACAAATGCTTTCCATGTGACGAGCTACGTTACGGGCGTCAAGGGTTTTGTGGTTGAGAAAACAGGAGAGCTTGACAAGCGTTGAAAAAATCTTGTAAAAGAGGGGAACGAGTGGGGAATGCAGATGCAAGAAGGAGGGCAGAATGTGCACTCTAATGTAGCCAAGCTAAGACAACCACTTCGCAACACTGTAGCATTTGTTGTTGTGGCAAGACGCACCTTCGACCAACGCCTCACCAGAACACAGCCTGCAAACACAACGATCGAACCAGAAGAAACACCCATAATGTGAAGTGAGGGTGAAGGTCTTGCTTGCTGCAGACATTGTTGACGCTCTTGGACATCATTGTTGGTGTATGATGTCCAAAGTAGAAAGGCCAGCAGCAGCCTTGGCAGCATCGGCGTGGAGGAGTTGGCGTCGGAGATGTTGGTAGTTGCTGTGAAGGAAAATACTTAGGAATCCCTACCAAAAGCATGCATTCTCAGTTCAGCTATGGGATCAGCTACCACATAGCTAAACGTCATTTGAGCCTAGGTGCTAGTAGGGAGCTGGAGGATAATAATATTGTGGCTGGGCCACAATACTGCCGAAACTCCAGCAGTAGGCACTGATTGAGGAACTATCGTCAGGGTGATGGGCCATGGCGATGGTAGGTCCAGGGGGTCAGTGAAGTGTCATTCGACACTTCCGGGGGATTATCAAAGTGCCAGGGGTGGTGGCATCGTATATGTTTCTAGATCGTGTCCTTAGTGCGTCGTGAACTACATTCTGGAATTGCAACATCCCTCCCCGCATTGGCACTGTGCAGCCTCGCTTGATGGTATGCTTGGTGTAGATGCATGCTGGGGATGTGTCGCAAACCAATTTTAAGGTCCTGGTAGACCATGTGCTGGTTTAAGGTCAATTGACCGTTGCACTTGCTTAAGGTTCTAGCAGACCGTACATGCTAGTTTAACGTCATAGCAAACGTGTGTTACCAGTTTAACGTCATAGTGGATGATCTTTGCTAGTTTTCCGTCATAGTGGACGAGACGTACCAGTTTATAGTCATAGAGGACTGTGGTGAAGCTGTGCCAGTTTAGTGTTATAATGAACGTTTTCTTACCTTTGCCAATTTTACGTCATAGTAGACGATCTGTGCCAGTTTTACATCATAGCGGACGATTGGTTGTCTATTCCATGCGCTTACATGTAGTATGGCTTGAGGTACGAGTGATTCATTGGGTTGGCGAACTTGTTGCCTTCCATGTCTACCACCTTGAAGGCTCCATTCCCAAAGGGTTTAGTGACCATGTAAGGGCCTTCCCAGTTGGCTGAGAATTTGATCACATGCTCACGGACGACCTTGAGGACGAGGTCTCCCTTTTGTACTAGCCGTTGATGCAGGTCTACATGGTGCTTCTACTGTTGCTTACTTTGGTAGCGCTCTATGCGACTCAACATCTGTGCGCGCTTCTCCTTTATTGAATTGAGGTAGATGATCTGTGACTCATTGTTCTGGGCTTCGCTCACGACATTAGATAGGATCATCCAGAGTGATGGTACCTGCAACTCAAGAGGTAACACAGCTTTAGATCCATAAACAAGACTATAAGGAGTCTTACTCGTCGTGGTTTTGCACGTCATCCTGTAGGCCCATAGAACATAGAGGATTTGCTCATGCCACCACCTCTTGCTATTGTTAAGCATTCTTTTTAGCAAGTTGATGACGGTCTTATTTGTAGCCTCTGCCTGCTCGTTCCCTGTGGATAGCACGGGGAGGAGAACGATTGCTTGATGCCAAGATTATTGCAGAAGGCTCAGGTTTTCGTACTACTTAATTGTGGTTCATTGTCAGTTACAATAATCATCGGAAGCCCAAACCTCGTCACGATGTTATCCAGGATGAAGTGGCAAACCTGTTGAGATGTTGTCTTCCTTAAAGGAATAGCTTCCACCCACTTAGTAAAATATTCAGTGGTGGTGATGATGAAGCTATGCCCTGCGGAGGACTTAGGCGTGATAGGTCCTATGATATCTAGTCCCCACCGCTAAAAAGGCCATGTGATCTGTGTTGGGTGCAGCTCCATAGGTGCAATGTGTATGAGGTTCGCGTGTCTCTGGCACATGTTGCACGTCTTAACTTTCAACAAGCAGTCACGCTCCATGTGGGGAAAATAGTACCCTAGGCATCTAATTTTCATAGCCATAGCCCTAGGTGCTATGTGTCCAGCACACAGTCCCTCATGCACTTCATTAACTACCTTCTGCACCTGCTCCCCACCCATGCATGCTAGCAATATCCCATCATAGGAATGCTTGCACAGGGCATCATTTCCCATGAGCACGTATTGCCGAGCACGCTTTTAGATCGCATCTCTCTTGGCAGATGTCAATCTACTCAGGGGTTCGCCGTGTTGTAGGTAGGTTTTAATGTTGGCGTACCACTCCTGGGTGTTTGTAGCATTGATAGAGGCCATGTGTCCCATATGAGTGATAGGTCTATTACATTCAACGATCGAGGTAGGAAAATTTGTGAACAAGTGTGGTGGGATATTTAGTGCAAGGGTGGCTAAGGCATCTGCTATGGTGTTCTCATTACGTGGCACGTGTTGCACATCTGTAGTTGGAAACTGTTTAAGCAGGATTTTTGCTAGGTCGCACTAGGGTTGTAGGTGTGTGGCTTTGCAAGCGTAAACCCTGGTGATTTGATTCACAACTAGTTGTGAATCTTCGCGAATCGCTAGGTGTTGTATGTGTAATGTTTGGGCAGCTGAGAGGCCTCTAAGTAACCCCTCATACTTTGCCATGTTGTTGGTGTAGGGGAATGCAAAACAATAAGAAAATGGGTGCATTTCCCTAGAGGGGAACGTAATGACGGCAGCTGAGCTACCTCCTCACGTGGTTGAGGCACCATCGAAGTGCAAGATAGCCTCGAGATGCAATGGGATGGCGTTGATAATGCTAACATGCTCGTCTGGGAATTCAGGATCTATGGTTGCTTGGTCATCGATGGGCGAGGCTGTAAGTTGCGTTGCTATGGATTGACCCTTGGTCAATGAGTAGCTTACATAGTGTAGGTCAAACTCTGTGGTTATTTCTTTCCATCAGGCTGTCCTTCTACTTTCATATAGGTTGTTGGTGATAGCCCAGAGTATGTTTTTTCTGCAAATAATGTTGATTGTATTGCGAAACAGGTAATGCCTCCACTTTTTTAGTGCAAACACTAAGGCAAGGCAATTCCTCTCTACTTTGTTGTATTTTGCCTCGTGCGCTACTAATGCATGACTCAGATAATACACTGGTATCTCAAATATGTCATCTCATTTCTGACATAGTAGTGTTGCAATAGATGTGTCTGAGATGGCAAGGTAGATGAAGAAAGACTTATCCCTTTATGGTGGGTGCATAGTTGGGAGGTGCAAAAGTTATTTCTTCAGGTCGTTGAAGGCTTGTTGACATTGGGTTTTCCATTCGAAGTTAACCCCTTTCTTCAGAAGATGTTGCATGGGGTGTAACTTATCAGTCAACTTTACTATGAACCTTCGAATGAACTGTATCCTACCGTATAAGCCGTACAATTCCTTGAGGTTCGTCGAAGGTGCTAGGTTGATGATGGCCTTAACTTTATTAGGGTCCACTCGTATTCTGGCATCCAATACTAAAAACCCTAACATGCATTCGGTCTTCACTCCAAAGATGCACTTCTTAGGATTGAGGCGTAGATCATGCATTTGATAGCACCTGAGGACTACCCCTAGATCACATGGGTGATTAGCGGCCTCTTTGGACTTGACTGCTATATCATATATGTAGTCATTTAGCATTTCTAGGATGTAGTCATTGAAGATGTAGGTCATGGCTTGCTGGTAGGTTGCTTCGACGTTCTTGAGCCCAAAAGGCATCATGGTGTAGCAAAAGATACCCCATGGGGTCATGAAGGTTTTTGTTAGCTGATGCTCTGGGTTGATGCGGATTTGGTTGTAGCCAGAGAAGCCATCTATGAAGGATAAAAGAGCATGACCAGCTATAGTGTTAATGAGTTGATCGATTTTTGGAAGTGGGAAATCATCTTTGATCGTTGCCTTGTTTAGATCCTAGAAGTCTATACAGATTCATACCCCTCCCGTTTTCTTAGAAACCACAACAATGTTGGACACCCATTCCGAATAATCAATTTCACAGATAAAACCAGCTTGATATAGCTTGGTGATTTCATCCATTATGGCTAGTGCAATTTTTGGTTTAACCTTACGAGCCTTCTGCTTGACTATCTTCGTGTGCGGGTCTAGGATGATGTTGTGCTGTATCAGCCTCGGATCTAAACCCAGCATGTCGCTATATGACCATGCGAAAAATTTAATGTTGTTTTGTAGAATTTTGGCTAAATCTATATGTGCTTGTGCATCTAAGAGGAAACTAAGTTTTAATGTTTTTGCTTCCCCTTTGGGAGTGGTCACAGGCGTTTCAGCAAGAGGGTCCTCAATTACATCCCCAACCTCTAGATCTAGAGTTTGGACTAGATACTCGGGCTCGTCTGGGGGTGTTTCTAAGGATGCTATGGTGCTAGTTGTGGTTGATTCCCAGTCAATTAGATCTGGATTCAATGATCTTGCAAGCTTGCCGTGTGGACCGGCTAAGGCTAAAGGCGTGGACGATGGATTTCCATTTTTTGCTTAACCTGTTAAGACGAAATGAGAGCCTGGTTAAGAGGCACCTGTTTGTAGTAAACGTGTATAATGACAATTTGCAAAACAACAATGAGATGTAACTAACAGAGTATGATATAAAGATTAAGATATTCCAATTTAAAGTCATGGCAGACCGCTAAGGCATGGAGATGCAGAACTGCTAAAACTACCGATGCAAAAACTTGAAATTGTAGAAAAAATGCAAAACTGCCGATGCGAATACGTGAGAAACTGTTAACATGCAAATGCCAAGCTATTAGTTTAGTGTCATTGTGGACTATCGAGTTGTAAAATGCAAAACTGGTAGTATGTAAAATGGAAAATTGTTGATATGAAAAATGCGAAACCGCTAATGCAAAAAATGCGAAACTGCTATATTAATGTTATTGCAGACCACTAAAGTTACAACTATGCTAATATTGCTAGTTTAAGGTCTTCCCGGACCGGTAAAGTTGTAATTACACTAAGATAGCTAGTTTAAGGTCTTCCCGGACCATTGACTAGAGTGAAACGCTATGTTGGGGTCGCTAGTTTAAGGTCTTTCCAGATGGGTAAAATCGTTGCTACGCTAAGGTTGCTAGTTTAAGGTCTTTCTGGAATGCTGCTAGTTTTAGGTCATTTCAGGCCATTGCTAGTTTTAAGCCATTTCAGGCCGTAGCTAGTTTTAGGCCATTTCAGGGTATTGCTAGTTTTAGGCCATTTCGGGCTGTAGCATTTGTCATAGTTTTAGGCCATTTCAGACCATAACATGTCAAAGGGAACATAGTTTTAGGCCATTCTGGGCCATAGCGATTTTAGGGAAAATGTGATAAGAGAAAGCGACGCTTAGTATAGATGTATATGTGCGCAAAACAAGAAAAGCGGTAAATGCACAAAGGGTGGCAACTAGACAGGAAGCAATAGGGTTGCTACACTGCACATAGCTACTTCTTGATCCATCGTGGGTTGAGTGAAGCATAAGGCCAAGGTGCTCCACCAGGGCTTTCATCTGCATCATTGCCTTCCGCTTGGAAGGGCAACTCTATCCATGTGCTTTTATCTTTAGAACTGGCTTGCTGAGCCGACTCCTCCGCTAGATGGTTAGTGTGCGTAGGGGCAGGCACCTCATTCTTAGAGGTTATGACCTCTAAGCCTTGCTCCATGCCTATGTTATTAATTGCTTGTGTCACCGCTTCATCACCACGGATCACTAGCTCCCTGCCTGCGTAAGGCAAATGGATCTCCTAGTGTATGGGTGTGGAGATAGCCCTAAGTTGTGCTAACCATAACCTCCCCAAGATCAGGTTAAACCCGGGCATCTCCTCGACCATGATGAACGTTGCATTTGTGGGAAAATGGTCCCCTACCATGAAGTCTATGTGGACTATGCCCTTCACCAAGACACGTGCCCCGTTGAACAACTTCAGGCATGATGTGGTTGTGGGTTTGATCTGGTCAACCAATCCCAACTTGTCCACAATAGCGAAGGGGATGACATTCGTGGCAACACCATCATCAACGTGTACCCCTCGAATCCAGTATTGGCCGACCTGAATTGTGAGGAATAGGGGTGTCGTACTCACCTGACCCCTTTCGAGATCTTCCCTAATGGAGTCATCGTAGAAAGTGAGTTGAGACGGTTCTGACTCTACAGGGGGAGAAGGAAGCATGACCGAATGGATTGCTTCATCTTCAGCTGGCATGTCCTCATCAACCAGAATCACCATCAACATGCAGATCAAAGCCTCATGGTGCGGGAAATATGTCATGATTAGGTCGTACAAGCTCAGTGTAGTGTTTTTTTTGTTTTAGAGCTTGTTTGACCTGGGTGAGGGCATCCAAGAGGTCCTAGCCATCCCCCTGTTTACCACCTTTCTCCTCTTCTATTCGTCCCAGAAGACGAATTTCTCGAGGAGGGGTAGTTTCGAATTTGAGTTCAGACCCCTTTTGGCAGGGTGACGTGGACTACTTGGTTGTATCAACGTCCCTCTTTGGTGATGAGGGCATAGGTGCGGGGGATGAAGATGTAGGCTTGGAAGTGCCCGAGGCAGTACCTTCTCATTTTTTAGGATGAGAAGGTTGTTTAGCTTTCTTGCACAAGGCAGGGGCTGTTGAAGGAGTTGGCCCCCTGATGACAAACAGAGCTAAGGGTGTTAACGAGTGGGGTGACATAGTTCTGCTAACAGGTGGTGTGGGTGTGGATGCCCGGGGAGGAACCCTCAGGACAAGCGCTTTCTACAGGCTTCGGCCAACCGCTGGTGGTGCTAGTGCACTACGTTGAGGCACACTGACCATGAATGGTTGCTAGGGCAGCCTAGGATCATTGTCAATGCCGATGGCATCGATGACGTAATCGGCATTGTTGGTGTTTAGGAGGTCTGTGTAGACATGCATAGATTGGTTCTCAAGGCGTACTGGGTTGCTTTCATCCAATACTAGTTTTCCCTGATCAATCAATCTCTGGATGTCATCCTGCAACGCTAGACAGTAATCTGTGTTGTGGCGACATTATTGGTAATAGTCACAAAACTTGTCTAGCCTGAAACCCTTAGGAACTGGGGGCTCATTGGGCAAGGCCAAAGAAGGGTTCCTAAGGAGCTCGTAATAGCGTTGCTGTCTCCTGATTTTCTCTTCCGACATCTGCTTGTGTTAGATGTACCCCGCTGCCAGTAATTGCTTCAGAAGATTTGAAGGCTTGAGGGGAAGCGGGGTGTACTTTGAGTAGTCTTTATGCTCGAAATTTGGTTTGGGTTGTGTAGATGTCTCAGGCGTGGGTATGACAAGTTACAATGCATGGCTCTACTTGGGCACGAGATTAGTTGCGAGTGCGGTCGATTTCTTGCTACCCTTGTTACCATTGTTACTGGGTTTGGGCTTGGCCTTGCTTGCCACAACAACCACTGTGGCAGTTGCAGCCTTAACCTTATCCTTCTTTGTGAAGGTGTTTTTGTAGGCAACATAAGCTAGGTCTTTGCTCATCTTGGTCGCATCCTGTATACTGTTAGTCTAAGCGAAGGCCTAACTAAGAGTGCGAGGAGCGAGGTAATACAGTTTAGACTTGATGAAGTCATTCATTGCACCCTTAAAGATGGCCAGCAAATGGGCCTCTGCAATGGACTCATGGATTTCATTAAGGGTTGAGCTCCAACCCTAGATGAGATTTTGGACTAGCTCTAGAGATTCCTGCTTCACACTCATCAACTGATCCAGTGTGATTTTTGGCTTCAAGTTATACTTGAAGCGCATCACAAACTGGGTCAAAAGCTCTTCCAGAGTTGAAATAGATGAGTGTGGTAGTGTGCGGTACCAATCTAAAGCCCTTATGATTAGGGACATAGAAAATACACGAATAATTGTGTGTGGCCATTGTTGCAACAAAAGGGATTCAAACCTAAAGGTAACAAGATGGACGTTGGGATTCCCCTTCCCATTGTATTTCATGAAGTGTGGGAGAGACATCCCTGGGGGTAGCATTAGTGCAGATATGACAGGGCTAATGGGGTCATCCTGGTAAAAGTCCATGACTTGTACCGTGTTAGACCCGACAGCCTTGAGGCATTTTATTTCCTCGGTGAAGGTCTGGATGAGCTGGAACACTTAATCTAGACCCTGGGACGATGTGGACGGCTAGGGAACTATCGAGGCAGCTCTCATTTGTGAGGTGGTGGGGCAGCAACGTGACCCATCAATGGTATCGTTGGGGTGGCCCCAACAACTTGTGTTGCTTGTGGCATCCACCAACTGATAGGCGGTACTGTCGAAGAAACTGTTGATGGTTGTGCCATGGGATAGATTGTTTGCGGAACAGACTAGACCCCCGCGCTGGGCGGTATCATTTGTGGCAGTTGGTAGGTCTATTGACGAACGTGGTGGGACATCTGCGATGGAAACATAGCAGGGGGGACAGAGAATGGGGTCTACCACGTTGAAGGGTCTGGGCTCGCTACCGACAGATGTGCATGCAGGAATGGAAGCAGAAGTTGTGTACGGCTACGAAGCCGATACGGTGTGCACATGTGGCAGGGTAGTTATGATTGGCATGTGATGCACTACAGGGATGGATTGATGAACAGTTTGCAAAGGAATGATGGTTGCGAATGAAATAAGTGAGACCAGCAAAAGAGGGTGTTGATACGCCAAGGAGTTGACATGGCTACCCATCGTAGATGTGATTACGGGTTGTGAAGGCGTAGGCGTGATTACAAAGGGAGCAGCAACAGACAACAGGTGGGTCCAGATGGACTAGATTGGGGATCAAGTTCCTCCTATCCATCCTGGAAGGTGTTGTTGTGATTAGACGCCATGTCCTACTGTTCCTTAAGTCTAGCCAACTGGATCAGTTGGTCTATATGCCACTGGTTTGTTTGTGTTAAAGGGATGGTAGCGTCAGGAGTGGGAACAAATTCCTTCCTGTCACAGTAGGTGAACTCGAAGCTACGTTTGTCTTCGAGTTTGTGCACATCCAAGGGCAGGTTTACTTGCACCTTTGCGCAGAGGAAGTTATAGCGTTCATGTTGCTGGGCCAAGCCATCAGGACCTAGGTTTTGGATCCAGAGGGATCGACGCGATTCTAGCACCAGGCCGAATGATTATTCGACACTTGTGATTCCTTGAACCATGAAAGAAACCTCAACATTGAAGGTGTTAGCAATGGTGCTCAAGGAAGCCATTGTTAAGCTGAAGGGTTTTGCAAATAGAAAAAAAAGCAAAGAAATTGGAAAGCTAAAGAGTTTTGCGAACGAGAAGAGCAAACTACCGTGACACGTGGAAAGGGCACCAAAAGGCCCTCCTTATAGCACTAGAAAACTATAGTGACCGAAAACGTTAGCGGCTAGAAAACACCGAAAGGTCATCGATCATGAAAATATTAACCCCGAATCCGTGGGAGGGACATGCTAGATAAAACAGAAACAGGGCACCCTAAACGGTCTAGTCGATTAGACAAGGACTTAGTTGGTGTTAATATAATCTTTTGCAACATGTGATTTGAAAGCAAGGTTTATAGCATAAAAATGATATTTTAAACATGAAAAATGCAGACAACAATGTAAAATGAGATGATAAATGGGAAAGAAAAGTAGAATGTAGTTAGGAAAATGCACTGCTTCAAGATTATAACTTTACTTTGTCAAGGTGGATACAATTGGTTGTGCGATGCTGGGAAGCGCAGAGATCCCAAAGGTAACCAAGACGTTCAGAGTAAGATAGTTGGATGCTTGAATGTGTACTCGAGAATCAACAATGTGAAGTACTACCAAGATGGTAGGGGAAAGCAGAACAAAATGCCGAACTGCTTACAATGCCAAATAGAGAGCTCACAATGCTAACTGCTTACAATGCCAAATAGAGAGCTCACAATGCTCAAGGTTACAATGCTAACTTGCTTGCTTGCAAAACCACATGAGGGACCAACCCTTCGAGTGTTGCTCATCAGGGTATTTATAGGGCTAGGGACATGCAAAAGATGCGGTTTGGACAACACGTGTCCTGGGCCAGTGCTAACGAATCTATGCTGTAATTGCAAGCCTGCTAACTGCTTACAATGCCAAATAGAGAGCTCACAATGCTCAAGGTTACAATGCTAACTTGCTTGCTTGCAAAACCACATGAGGGACCAACCCTTCGAGTGTTGCTCATCGGGGTATTTATAGGGCTAGGGACATGCAAAAGATGCGGTTTGGACAACACGTGTCCTGGGCCAGTGCTAACGAATCTATGCTGTAATTGCAAGCCTGCCACACTATAATTACGAGCCTACCACGCCATAATTACACTATCAGAATTTGGAAGTGTGTGCCAATGATGGAAATGGCTGATGTGCACTAACGTAGCGGAACAGCTTGCTATGCTTGTGCCATGCTTTGTAGCGTAGCATGTTGGCATATCGTAGCATCTTGCTACGCTATGCAGCATAGCTATCAATTTGAAGCAAAAGCTGGCGTTGCGTTGTGCTGCATGTGTTGGGAACTTTGAAATGCTCTAACTACTTTCCGCATACTTGCTATGTTGCGTAGTGTAGCAATTGGCCTTAGTCGCGAAAACATCGTCAATCTACAAACTTTGCCTTTTGCATTACAAAGCTTGCAGACTTGCTGATCCTGCACCCTGAGATGCGTTTATTGCTTCCACCAAGTTGCTACGCTGTGCTACACTATGTGGCATAGTGTAGCATAGCATCCAACATGGCCTGCTTTTTGCTAACTTTGCCATTTTTCGGTGGAAGGAGCCATCGCTGAAGGATTTGGAGTCAGGCAAAGGGATTGTCTTCCTAGCTATGCTACATAGCATGGCACTTTGTTCTACAATAGTCTTTTGAAGCTTGCTATGCTACATGGCATAGTATGGCATAGCGTAGCAAACTTTGTGACTTGGAGGACTTCATTCTACAACTGTTTTCTGAAGCCTACTACGCTACATGGCATAGCGTAGCAAACTTCTTAACTTAGAAAACTTGCCGAACTGCCTTGCACATCCTGAGCACTACCTACAACTCCACTTATTGTTTCTGAGTAGGCTGTCATATGAGTGAACTACTCAAGCAGGTAGCCAAGAAGATCCATTGAACCTATTGACACCAAGAGTAGAAAACTTGCCAAACTGGACAGCTTGAACTTCAAAGCGTCCATCTCCTAAAGAACTACCATGATGCTACCGAAATTGCGAAGGCCTAGTGAAGTAAGGATGCCCTGGAAATTTGGGATGTTTCAGAAAGGAGGATGCAAAAAAACAAAATGTCATTGCTAGAGGTGTGTTGGAGTTGATGTGAATGTCGATGTTGAGGTGTGGGGGCCTTTAGAGGCTATTCCTACCATCTATGCTTGACTATGCTCTAGACTGGATGAGAGCATAGTCCTAGACTTAGGCAAAATTTGGTTAAAAATTGGCAAAAACTAGCAAAATGTTTTTAAGTGTTAACTACACTCTAGAAGAGGCTAACTAGGCTCTTGAGCATAATGAGCATAGGCTCAACACTTAGAGAAAATCATGAAAAATCTAGCTTTTGGATTAACTATGCTAACTATGCTAACTATACTTTAGAGTGTAATTGGATAGTGAAGAGTGTAGTCAAGGTACTTAGAAAATTTTGCTACAGAAAATGTGCTTCTAAGCTTACTACACTCTAGAGTGTAGTCCCAGTAGTGAAGAGCATAGTATGGGTACTTATAAAATTCTAGTGGAAATTGGACTTCCCAAACTATCTACGCTCTAACTATGCTTTGGAGCTTAGTCCTGATAGTGAGAAAAAATATGCAAAATTGTTGTTCTATGCTAACTATGCTCTGGAGTGTAGTCCCAACAGTGGAGAGTGTAGTTTCAACACTTAGAAAATTTTGCAGCAAGTGTTAATGTTCTAACACTTAGAAAAAATCTTGCAAAA
>MNCI01024754.1:0-112272 GCA_015680685.1 Gnetum montanum
TAACTTGCAAGTAAAAATAAAAATAAAAATAAAATATAAAAACTTCATATGTATTTTCAAAATTAATCAATCATTTGATTATTTTCAAAGTGCATTAAATTTATCTCATAAATTTTTTTCATGTATTTAAAATAAACATTTTCCATCCCAAATCTTGCTAAATATTATGAACAATTTAAAAATTAATATGTTTAAAATGAAAAATCCTCTACCTCATAGTTGTTGGTCAATCCTTTGATTATTTTCAAATTCAAATAAAGTTTTCATCTACTATACTTTTGTTCATGAATGCCATATTATTAGTTGTTTAAAATGAAAAAATGTTAGCCCTAGAGCTATGAATCAACCCTTTGATTATTTTCAAATTCAATTAAAGCTATGTCTGAAAAATCTGAGAATACATTTAAAATAACATTTTTTTTATTTTTATGTATTTAAACATGTCATTAAATGTTTTAAAAATTATTTAAATTATCTAGTTATTGTAAAAATAAATATAGTAACATCATTTGTATCCATGTCTATAAATGTATGTATGTATGTGTGTGTGTGTGTGTGTGTGTGTGTGTNGTGTGTGTGTGTATTATAGATAATTGATTTTCATATGCATTTAATTAGCCATTAAATATACATTAAAGTTATGTAGTGTTAAAAGAAACCATCAAAGAAAGAGTAAGGTGCTACATATTTGAAATTCGAACCCTACCCTACTACACCATATGTCCTATTTATAGGTGGCTAGTTGTTGATTTAAACACATTGTTTCTTATAATTGGCATTACCAGGCAAATAGCTTGACCCCTCAAACCTCCATGTTGAGGAAGTGTCTTTTCTCTATAACATTGCAACACCTACATCAAAATTTGGGAATGGATTCTACCTTGATCATGGTAGATCCCACATAACCACTTGTGTTAAATTTCTAATTGTCACATAATATTACAAAGTTATGGAAAGAAAATTTCAAAGTAAGTATTCATCCTACTATTTTATGTGGATGCCCTTTCTGGGGATTGCACCTTCATGAAAAAAGTTGCAAAACCATTGAAAAGATATATAATCTCTTTTTACCAAAATGAAAGTGAAGATAGTCCTTATCTTACCTATTCTTCTACACTTTCTCATTTCCTCAACTCTCATTTTTCTTTTGCTACCTACTCGATCAACCGTTGGATCTGGTGGACTCTTAATTCTAACAATCAGCCTTCGGCATAAACTCCAAGAATTCTTCTCATTTTTTATCAAAGCCCATCTATGATACGGTGAAGTTTCTCCTATTGAGAATAACCATGGCCAAGACATCTATGCAATAAGGAATAGTATTAGCCTATGGTGGCATCCAAGGGTTCATTTATCCCTTGTTTCCATCCTTGGATCTACCTCCTCAAGTTGGACACTCAAGAGTATGTTTGATATTTGTTGTTGAATAGTTCGAGCATTGTACTTCACTATCTGATGGATTCCATTTCTAAGGACAGGTACCAACTTTTTGCTTCTTTAATGAGTGTCCTAGGAAACAATTTAAGCTTTGCCAATCATTTTCTATATTTTTCAAGGCACAGGCATCATGAAAAGCTTAAGATGGTTCTGTAGTCTAAGTTATATCCCCCTTTGAACCTAGGGATATTGTTCATGTCTAGCCTCTTAATCCAACTATCCTTGATGTGCCTTGTAGGAATTCTCACTACCTCTACAATGTTTAGCATGCTTCAAGTAGCGAGCGAAGGCTTATCAAGGCCATGATTCTGGTGCCTACAATGCCCTTTGCTACCCCTTCATTCATGGTGACAAGCCTCTCTTGAACACCCACACCTCGAATCTTAACTTTCCCAATGATCCCTACAATCATCTCGATCCCGTTGGTCACCTCCATCATGATCATGCCCTCTACGGTTGTGTTCAAAGCCAAAAAAGAAAGATGATGAAGAAGGTGAAGAGGAAGAAGGACTAACACCCTCACGATGTCTACCACCCCCTCTTCGGTGATCACAACCACACTCACAATCAAGTTTCTTATTTGCATTCCTGCCATGACTCTCCTCCTTGGATCCCCCTTTGTCATTGGATCCATTCTTGCCAAAACCTAGATTATGAATCATGGACTATAGGTTCTGGTGTTGACCTCCTTCACCGAAGTCAAAGAGAGGAGTTTCATTAAATGGAAACCCTAAAGAAGGATTCTCCACCATCCTTTGGGTACGTTAGGTATGGGGAATCATTGAACCACTTCCCCTTCGTTGATTCATAGCACTGCTCTAGTTGTTGATCCCTTAGACGTTGTGCATCAATGGGATGATAATTCCTAGCATCACTATCCTACGCAACATACTTAACATAAAGTCCCTGGAGACCCAATCACATAAGAGTTTATTGGAGCATCATAGGAACATATCGATCAGGCAACAATACAATGTTGCCCTCCATGCCATGCCATCGCAGCAGTTCATCCTAGTGTAAGACAAAGGTGAAATTGGGTACATACCCATCAGGATGAGCATATACCACCCTGTATTGTTGGGGCACCTACTAATTTACTCTATCAGACTTGGGTGGAGAATCACTCCTGCAAGAAGAAGACATCTTGTGTGAGAAGACAAGAAATGTAGTGTACTTCTTAAAATTGTTATAGTTATTTTAATATATGATATGACTTTAAAGTTCATTAAAATGATCTTGAATAATTTCCACTAAGTCTTAAATAATGCATGTAACAACTAAAGGTTCTTGGCAATGGTGCCAATGATGAGTGGCTAGGTACCCCCTATGCCCAACCATACGAATCACAAGCATTCACGTGCAATCCGGATGAATTTTGTAGACCTTAACTTCCTAAGTGCACTGATTCCAAGATGTGAAATCTAATCATGACAATTTTTGTCATCTCAACTACACTTGTGGAGCTTAATGGTATGGTTAAGTATAATTGGGGCACATGATTTTTATTCTTTTATATTTTATTTGTCTATAATTAACAACAGGTTAAAACTCAATTTATAATCAATTTAACTAATCTAATTGCTAATCAATAACTAACTATCCTAACATAAGTATCCAATCCAACTTTCTGTGCACATCTTAAACACATATAACATTGCTAGGTTACCAAATGTTAAGCATTGCTAGGATTACCAAACATCATGTGCTTGCTTGAAGCCGTTGTACTTGTGTTCTTAATTAATTTCTATTTAATCTAGTTAGCTTACTTTAGCTTAATTACTTGGAAGTATTAAATGCAATTGCACAAAACATTAAATGCATGAATAAAATATTTAAGCTAGCCAAGGTGCTGCAAAGTTTGATCAAAAAGCTCATCTCTATTGCTACACACACTAGCGTGCTCAGGTAAAATAGTGCTCGAATAAAGATCCATGCACTTAATGACTCCTACTGCAGGCACTTTGAAAAATATTTTAACTTTGGAGAAAAGAAAATGCAAGAGCTCTACTATGCTATGACAAAAAAATATGTCCAAACCATATGCCCAAGCACTATATTTATAGGCCAACACACACCCCATGATATTGGATATCTAACATCGCTTCTTGGGACACAATATTAGGTATCTGATATCGAAGCCAAGCAAAATATGATTCATCAACATCAAACTTAATGATGCTCTACAAGCTTATAGGTATATTTGGAAGCTTCCTATTGGTTATTCTCCATACAAACTAGTGTACAGAAAACTGCATAAACTACCAATACAAATTGAACTACATACACTAAATACCATGTATGACTTAGACTTAGATCTCACCTTAACATAAAGAGAAATATTGATGAACGTAAATGTGCTAAGTAAAAATAGAATGATATTCATTATGCATAATGAAGTTCGTAAGTTCTATAATAAAAAGATGCCTAACCTAAAAATTTGATTCCTAGAACTTCAACCAAGAGATAAGATCATCTACTATAACCTAAATCATGTACCATAATGTACAACATTTCAAACACCATGAGAGGGACCATACGTTGTCCATGCAACTCATAAGTATGATGCCTTATAGAGTTATCATCCAAAAAATTGACAAAAGCTTATCCTAACTAACATCCAATAAATTAAGCCATTTTATAAACCGTGTAAAACCAATCCCTTAAATGCTTCTACATGTGCAACTATAAGATCCATTCTCCACATCTCTTCATCAAAACTTAGTCATTGAGAAGATATTTTGGAAAGAGTTGAGTGCAATTTTTAAAATTTTCATTTTACAATTTTTTTTTATATAATTTCTTTTGATTTTCTAATTTCTTCATATGTTTTTATTTCTTCATATTTTTTATTTTTATTTTATAATTTCCAATTTCATTGATTCATTTCAAGTATTTTTCATTTTTTTATAAAGCTATTTCTCATATGTAAGAATTAACTTTATTATTGAAATTGTATTTTATGCTATCAAATTATTTAATGAGTAATTACACACAGAAATGAGACCGCATCATCCATCCCTTTAATTCCATTACTAAGAAGTCTCTATCATGGGAAAGATGTAATCCTTATCATATTTGAAAACTAAAAGTAACTCATGTTTATCACATATTAAAGGAAAGATGAAGGACCAAGGGGGACATATAAGGATGTGACATCAAGGGAATTTGTTAATTCCTTAATCTCCATCCTAGATCTCACTTGCCCCATCTTGATGCATGACCACTTATGCTTTTAAATGTTTTGGAATATATTATTTGAAAATAATTATTCCCTTGTTATGTCACTAGACAAGCATGTGACCCATGCCTAAAGGTAGTCCTATCGTGAGGGTAACCAATTAAAATAGTTAATTAAGATCTAGAGAAAACATTCATGGAATACCATGGGAAAGACATGTAATCCAATCCTTATCATATTTGAAAACTAAAAGTAACTCATGATTATCACATATTAAAGGAAAGATGAAGGACCAAGGGGGACATATAAGGATGTGACATCAAGGGAATTTGTCAATTCCTTGATCTCCACCCTAGATCTCACTTGCCCCATGTTGATGCATTACCACTTATGCTTTTAAATGTTTTAGAACATATTATTTAAAAATAATTATTCCCTTGTTATATCACTAGACAAGCATGTGACCCATGCCTAAAGGTAGTCCTATGGTGAGGGTAACCAATTAAAATAGTTATGAAGATCTAGAGAAAACATTCATGGCATACCATGGGAAAGACATGTAATCCATGCTAAAAGCATGCTACTTCCAAGAATCTCATGGTCCCTTGGACTAGTCTTATTATGTGACTAGAAAGACATTTTACCCATGCAAAAGATGCTCCTCTAATAAGATTAGCATTGTTTATGAGTTTGGAAAGACATGTGATCCATGCCTAAATGTACTTCTCTAACTAATGGCCAAGGCCCATAACAGAAACATTAATGATTTATTAATTATTTCTAATAGCTCTAATGTATGCTTTTTAATCTCTCCTTGTTAAGTGGTTTTGTTTTTAATATGGTGGGTGTTGCTCTCATGGTGGTGAATCTAGGATGACATAATGAAATGTCTCTGCAAGTGGTATGAACTTAGTTTAGACTCTCAACTAATAGGTATGATTAATTATTTTAATTACGCTTTACACGGGATACATTGTACTATGATAAGATATCTCATGCTCCACCTTTGCAATCCCTTTCTAATGACATTATCATCTCACTATTATGTTTCAATTATGAATTCAATGGTTTTTTTATACCATATTGTAGGATTCTAACATTAACAATTGTATACATGTGTATTAGATCAAAGGACTAACTTACATTCAATTCCTTAAGTGTCAAATAATACTTATAGATGTCGTTATAGAAAGGCATTAAGAGTACGAGCCTACTTTGGTGGGGATCCATTTGTATAAATCTTATGAATCATAACTAAGGAGCAATATGATACACTTTAGAACATCAAATGTAGCTAATTTGCATTTATGCATTATTATAATCCTTATTTTTCTAAATATTTTTACTTCATCTTATCATAGCCTTATCAATTCTCCTATTTTTTAGCTAATACAATGCAGATTTTATTATTTCCAGTTATTTTATTATAGACAGAACTCATCCTCTAGTCTAGCAAGTCTTAGGAAGCCTTAACACACTCAAAACATGAATTTGAATGAAAAACTAAAGGAAAAATCACATTTCAAACATCCTTAATGTTGAAGCTATGACATTGTAGGGGCCACAATGTTGTAGCTATGATATCCCCAATGTAAACTTCTACAATTTCTCCAAACAACAAGGAAGTATTATCATTTCAAAAGCACAAAGACTTCTAAGTGCCATAACTTCCAAACCATGATTCCTATTAACAAAATCTTAAAATCCTTAAGCCCCCAAGATTGAGCTCTTTGTCATGGGGAACCTTAAAAGAAAATTTCAAAAAATGTTCTAACATCTATTTTTGAGCTCGCTAAGGTAATTAATGATAAAATAATGAACTTTAATCAATAATTTAATGAATTAATTACCCTAGAGTCTCATGAATGATACTTCATAATCACCTAAAATTAGTAATGTTATAATTTTCAAAGCTTGATCAATTCAAAGGATCAAGAAGGAGTCAAAACCATAACAAAAATATTAAATGACTAACAATTAATCCTTATGAATGATGCCTAAATGTGTTCCTGAATTAAAAGAACCAACACAACCCAAGGAGAAATGACCATGTAAAAAATATGGTAGAGATAAAGGACTAGACTAACCACAATAGTCCCATGCAATGAACCCAAGAATGGAACAAGAGGTTAATCAACCTATGCTACAAGACTAACAAACATAGTATTCTACACAAGAAAAAGCAATAGTACCATCTTTTCCAATAGCAGTCAGACAAATTACACTCTCTAATGCATGCATAGAGGCCATTAGTGATAAATTCATCATGAATGGAGTTATTGTGGAACTTAACTTTGTGTCATTCATAAAGTTTGTACCATAAGAGGCACACAAGCAATTGTAGGCTTTTCTATTTTAGCCAACTCTTTCAACCAATGGAAATTGGTATATTGGAAAAATGTACCAATTTTGGCACAGCAAGCAAGAAGATGTCATAGTCAAGATTGAAAAAATTATAGTGTCCTATGCTATGGATGCTATTGCCATAGTATTAGAGTTACCTTACATTAGGTAGAAACTAAAATTAAGGACCTACGAATAGAGGATCTAATTTAGTACATGAAGCTTACTAACCTTAGATATGCCAATCTCATGTTGACAGTTGGCCATCCAAGAAATGAAGTGGAGAAACAAGCTGTAGCAATATTTACTTTGTTCAATCATAAAAATAAGTTGCACATTAGAACAAAAAGAAGGCTACAAGCAACATAGGCTAAGCTAGAAAGTTCTTTAAGGATAATACACTAACTAGCATGATGTTGCAAAGAACCTAGAAAAATAATTAGCAGAATACCATAAGCTGAAAAAAGAAGTTTGAGCATTTGATATTGAAAGAAAACTTTTTAATGCCTAGCTCTTATAAGTGAAAAAAATGTTCCCCAATCTACCATGTCTATGAAGGATCCCAAGTGCCAAGCTAGCCAATGTTTCTTGGACCATTAATGATCCACGAACAAATGTTGAGAAGTATTAGGAAATCCTTAATCATCTCTGTATGGAGCATCAAGCTTCCAATCAACTCCATGTGCCACCACAATGGGAGGAGTCACCACTGCCTAGAATAACTTGAAGACTTGCTATGAAGTAGATTTTAAAAACCTACAAGTTTGTGAGCATCTTGATAAGTATCAATATTTTTTTCATCTTATAAACCGCTCAAGAGAATTTTGTAATGCAGTACTCAAGTTAGTTTGTCTATTAGAAAATTAGTCAAAAGTCACCTAACAAATTTTGTAATGAACTCAATCACAATTTTGTTTAACTCAAGGACAAGTTCTTAGCTAATCAAACGTGTATGATGAAGCTTTTTCTACAAGTGCTATGATGTTGATGAGACATGAAATTGCTCATATTGCTGATAGTTGCGATAAGGCACCCACGATAACGCACCCACGTTATCTCATGGGTCGCGATATCGCATATGCGATATCTCATGGGCAGCGATATCACGTACGCAATATCTCATCTGCCCACGATATCGCGTACGCGACATCACAGCCTGTCGCAATATCTATAAATAAAAGGCGGCTCTCCCTCATTTGACATCCCAGTTTTATTGTAGCGAAGCTCTGGCAGTTTGATCCCTCCAGAGTTAGATTTTTTCCCATGTCTACCCGCAGTGTGGTGAATGTAATTGTACGGTGTCTTTATTCGAGTGTGTCATACTTGGACACACACTTGACCAGCAATAAAGATCAAGATTGCTTCATCATTGCAGCATTCACTTTGTTATTTATTTATTTGTTTATTTATTTAATGTTATTTACTATTTTTTCTCTCTCACCCTTAAACTCCTAGAACACGAAATGAGTACGACTTGATTACGAGCATTTAAGTGTGACTGCTTGGTAGCCCAATGGTGTAGCTAGGATCTACGCTTGGCAACCCAGTGGCATATCTGGGATCTGCGCTTGGTAATCCCAGTGGCGTACCTAGGATCTATGCTTGGTAGTCCTAGTGGTAGTCATGCACGAGGTCCAAGATGTGTATGGTTGATCAAGGAATCGATTGCTCATCGCACTTAGGCTAGATTAGATTTCCTTACCTTTTCCTCCTAGCTTAACTTAGTTAATATTCTTTTCCATTGCCTTCAGGAGTAGCATAGATTAGGAACACATCATACACCTCATCTGGACTAAACCATACATGACAAGTACAATACTAGTCTAGGTGAGAAAACAACGAATTGCGACCTAAGGATAACTGTCTAGGTGCCACAACTAGTCCATCTGCCGAGTTCGATTGGATCGCGCGTGCTACGCTCGTTTCGTACGGTTGAGTGTAGGGGTACCTCACCACTCATCAGATGTCATAGGCTTTCGTATGATGTCATAAATATAATATATCCAAGACTAATAAAACCAATAAATACGAACGATCTACCACATTAAATGCACCATTTATGATCTCATAGTAGTAGAACACTTACAGTTTCATTTCGTAGAGCTAGAATTTATTAGTGAGTGCCTACAATTGGATGTGAAATAATTCAATGGAATCTTTCTTTGAGTGCTATATACCTAGACAAATTGCATGAAAGCCAATAAAGATAAGAGATTATTTCATTCCATTATAGCATAGAATTTACATTTCATACAATTTATTTCAAATGCAGCTTAGTTTAATGTTTACTTTTGCATACAATTAATTATTAATTTACAATTAAATATAAAATACTTATGGGCATAAGTATGATTAGATTCAAGCATAATGTATATCATCTAGTAATCCTAATGATGCTCTTGATTGATTAGCCCAACAATAATCACTTAGTAACCTAGTGGCAATTATGTGAGTTTAGGATGTGTATGATAAATCACTTAGGGATGTTGATTGCCTAGGATAGCTTAGCCTTTAATTTTTGTATTAGATTAATTTAGAATTAATTTCTATATTTTAATAATATTTAGTCATGGCCACAACTTCAATACAATATGCCTCAATTGTATTTAACCACATACATTAAGAGCTACATAAGTATAATTTGAAGGATAACAACCTGCAACTAAGTATTTAGCTATCTAGATACCACACTACTCTAATCCATGAATGATGGTCAAGTCTCTTGCATATGCTTGTGATTTGTATGGCTAGGCCTTAGAACTACTTGTCACTCATCAATGTTGTGCAATGTTTATCTTTAAATTTCAAACTTAAAGGTGATACAATTCTTTTCTTAACCTACTAATTAGAATTCACATAGATATATGAATAGTTGTACACAAATTGCTAACAAGGATTTGTTTTGATGGATAGTAATTTATTTGTTAATATAATTAAATCTTTGTTTTGATTTATGATTCATTTTGTCATCTCTTCTAGATCTTCTCTCTAACAATTTTTCATACCTTTTCTAACTTCATTAGTGTATCTAAATTCCCAGTGCTTCATTTTTGTAACTACACTTTGCTTTTGTGATACCATCCTTGTTGCTAAGAGTTTTGAATGAAAGATCAAGAATTAATACATTGCCTCACTTCTAATAGCAACATATTAGCTTCTAATAAAAGTATTATACATAGAACTTAAGTTTTAGCCTTGAATTTACCCAACATGAATTATTTTAAAGTTTTTCTTAATTTTTTTTCTAAGATTCATAACTAAGACCTAAACCCCAAACTATACATCCATAAAGTACTATAGGTTCTACAATTGTTTAAAATAGATCTCGTTTAATTTACCAATTCTAAATGTTGTGATCAAAAAATTTTCTCTTCATTATATGTAAAGTTTTCTAGCCATTTACAATTCACGATATATAATATTTTAATCCTAAATATCTATAATCTATATATATATATATTTATGAATTCAAGTTGTACATTATTTAACTATGCTTTCTAATTTCACATATTAAGTCTACACATTAGCACTTTTGTTTTATTAACAATCACCTCGTACATACTAATATAATTTTTTCAATTGATGCAACATTGTTTCTAACCCTACTTCTAAATTTGCTACTCATGCTAGATCATGTATAAAGATTAAAAGTTGTAACCATGATTGATACACTTAAATAGTATAGTTTACAATCACCTATTTAATCCACTTCCAATTCTTCAATAAACAACCTTACTTTACTCTTATATTGTCATAAAACTAAAAGATTCCTTTAGTTTTATTTCCTAGCTCAAAATTCTCTAATTTGAACTAAAAGTATTTAAGCTTTCATTCATTCATTCATTAACTCTACCAACATTCCAACTTTGTAAGATGAGCATTAAGCTTTTGGATGATAGCCTTTTTTCCATTAAGCTTTTGGGTGATAGCCTTTTTCCCTCTCTAGTACAACTCAATATGCTAATAATAATACTAATATTACATCTATGTAGACCCAAAGGTTCAATCAAACAAATTAACTTGTGCAAAATATATTAGTAATAATTAATCATTAGTACAATTAATGTGTCCAATATTCATATAACTTGAGCACATCTTCTATGTGATTCCTTGAAACTAACATTGGTAGCTTGAATAGCTCATACAAAGACTAACTAAAGATTTGTCATTTTTTTTCTAAAGAAATCTACTCTACAACATTCTAATAATACATTTTGTTCATCTTCTACCACTTATAGTAAACATAATCAACATATTCTATCTTTATGGTGCTCATTGCTACATCTTCTAATTTCAACTTGGATAAGGTGTGGTCCCATTCTTACTCTACTAATTAGTACTCATGGACATTTGAGTTATTGCATGTAGATATTATGTTTTATCACGTCAACACCTCTAATATTTTTCTTTTATCTTTTTATTTTTTATTTTTTATTTTTTGGCATTTATGCCTCATTTTGTCATTTTTCTACAACTTTGCTTGTTTTGAATTTGGTATTCCATCAATATTGTCAATACTCCACTTTTGCAGCCATAATCATCTCATTACTATTTTTATTACTCAAGTAGAAAGTTAAGAACTAATACATTACTTCAATTGCCAATGGCAACAAATTAGCTTTTAATAAAAGTATTCATATGGGATTTAAGTTTTCACCTTGAATTCATCCATCAAGAATTGTTTTTGAAGTTTTTAAATTTTCTTTCATCACTTTTGACCAAGACCTAGGCCACATACCACACATCCATAAAGCACTATAGTTTGTACAATTGTTTGAAAAAGATATTTTCAAATTGTCCAAGTCCAAATATTATGATTGCTACATTTGTTCTTCATTGTATAGAAAGCCTTCTAGCCATTTACAACTCATTGTGATATACAATGCTTCTACTTATAAATTTGAGAGTACTCTACTTACAAATATCTGTCTCAAGGTTTTTATTATTTAGTTGAAAAGTATAATCTTTCTTCTTAGTTACATAAACTAGCACTTTTGTTTTGTTAACATTCATTTTTATTTTTGTACATTCACAAAACTTTTGCAGTTCATGCAACAATGTTTTTAATCCTATTTCTAAATTTACTATTAATGCTACTTCATCTACAAAGATTAAAAGTCGCCCATGATGAATCCACTTTAACAGCATGATTTGCAGGTACCTCTTTAATCCACTTTTCTAGTGCATCAATAAAAATGTCAACTAATGTTGGTAAAAGAGAACAACTTTGTTTTAATCCTATATTACTATAAAACAAACAAGATTGAGTAGCTACAACTTTTAATTCAAAAATTATTTCTCTATATAAATTTTGGATGGCATTAAGTAAACAAAAATCAACTTTAAGTTTGATAAGTTTGCTCCATAATCATTCTCTCGTAATAGAATTAAATGCTTTGGTAAAATCTACAAAGTAAATAAATGTTTTGCCTTCTTTGTCCTTTACTTGTTCAATGTAACATCTAAGAGTAACCAAATGATCTACTGTATAACATCTTGTCCTAAATTTTGCTTGTGAAACTATACATAACTTATTTCATTTTGTCTAATATCCTATTTTTACAAAAAAAAAAAAAAGATACCTAACATTTTGCAATTAAGTTATTAATCATTATTCATCTATAATCATTTATAAGGTTTCATTTTGAAAAAAGGATAAGAGATCTACTAATCATCCACTATCTAGTATCCACTTATCATGGGTCTTTATCATCCACTCTCTAGTATCATTTGATTTGTTTTTGTATCCTCTAATGTTTTCCCCATCCATTTCTAATTTAACCATAATCTTGTCTATCTAGCCATCCTTTAGTATTCTACCCATATAGTAACAATATGCTTTAAACCAATTCTTGCATTAAAGCAACCACATATATGAACTTTACCCCTTAAAGTTAAATTCTACTATATCTCATACTAAATATTAAAAAGGGTTTTTTTTTTTTTTTTTTTTTTTTTAAACCCCTAGCTCAAGATAATATGTCACATCTCATGGATGAAAGTAACAAAAAGCAAGGAAAACCTAGCATTTTCTCGGCATATTCTTCAACCACATATTGCTTATACTCATCAATCTAATACTTGTTACCTTTATTCTACCAAAACTAATGCTCTCCCCATTTATGAGATCTAATAGTTGTTACCTTTATTCTACCAAAACTAAGCAATTCAAATTATTCAAAATCTTCTTCCAAGTTTCAACCCTATGGAATACATCATTGAAGAAACCAAGGCTTCCTTCAAGATTCTATAAATATCAATTCACATTCACTACTTTCTTATCCAACTTGTGTTGTTTAAATAAATTCAATGAATAATAACTAAACCGACTACTTATTTTCAATTACATTGTAGCTTCTTTCAAGCAACAACTAAATTTGTGTTAAGTTTAAACTAGCTTAGTTATATATTTATAATATTATCTATAATTTGGCTAAGAGAATCTAGCAAAACAATACATTAAGAATTTAGTTCATTTCCAATACTGGAAATTATCAAATTCACCATTTTAGTAGATTCAATGCATTCCATAACAATTTTAGTCAAATCACTGCAATTGCATGATGATGGGAAGGATAACCAATTCTAAGTTTGGTAATAAATATTTTTGAATTCTCATAGGTAATAAATCATGTCCAATAAAATATTTTTGAACTTTCATGGATTGTTGCTTTCTATGCATGCTCCCCTTGCTTTTCAAAATTTTCTTACTCATGTATACCAATACAAAGTTATAAACATAAAAACTCTCTACAATGTTATAGATCTATCATATTTCTTGAAGCAAATATGTTGGCATTATGGATGAAATATTATTTAACATTACATATAAGCTCTCCCTGAAGTGTTGTAGATAGTGTTCTTGATCTGCGATTAGTAGTTAGCCTCTCAGCCAAAAAAATTTCAAAAAACAAAAATTGACCAAGTTTATAAAGGGATGCTCTCAAGGTGTCTATTGCACATTCAAAAGGTAACCCCATGTAAAACAATAACCATCTAAAAACAAAGAAATCATACGATAAATATTAGCTTGAACTATTAAACTCGACAAGGTACCAAACGTGCGGAAGTTATTAGCGTACCCATTGGAAGGAAGTTGAAGGCACAATGTAGAATGCCACATGTATGATTCAGATTGTGATCTCTAAACATGCTATATGAATATGGAAGATCAAATAATTGTCTTGTTAAGCCGTTGGAGAAATTTGCGCACAACTTGAAACCATACATAAGCCTTAATAGCAGAACACTATGCACCGAAAACATTGGACAACCTGATTAATTTACCGGCATTTTTATAAACTTATAGCTTGGCATAAACAGCAAACAGCAAATTTTTCTGATGGTTTTGGATCCTTGACGAATTTGATGATTTGAAGGATGGCACCTAGAACATCTGCAGTCAGATCCAAACTTTCAACCCGAAGTGGCACGAACAACCAAACAGGAAAGTTTTTTATGATAATAAATTGCTTGCTCAATCAATCTAAGGGATGTTTTCCTAAAATGATAAAACTTTTAGCTATGGATTAGGCAAACTCAATAACCTAAAATTCAAATAAATTTGATGGAAGATCACAGGGTTGAAAACCATAACAACTTGAAATCAACTATATAGATATGTGTGTGTGTATTTATACCTGCTAAACTTTCTGAAATACAAGTTCAAAAAGAAATTAAGCAACCCTGGTATGTTTCTCCTTAAACTATTGGCCTCTTCATGAATTTTGAAAAGTACCATGGTCAAGGCCCATACTGCGAGTGGCTTCATAACTTGTTGGGCAGAATGAAAGCTCTACAATAGAGGTTCATGACCTTCAAAGATTCAGAAACCTAGCTGATCTGCTTCCTTCAGAGAATTTGAGATACTAGAGTTGTACATTCGTATCTGCATATATAGTTAGTATCAAAAATTGTTATAAAAGAAAACAAATATGGCAGCTTAAATTAATCACAACCCAGAATTTAAAATGTTTATCTTTTCCGTAAATTTGAAACTTCATAGGTTTGGTTTACAGTGAAGGATTTGTAATGAAACTGAAACGAAGTATTTTGTTAATGGATGGATCAAACAAAATTCAGTTTTCGCCATTTCATCGGCACCGTTTCTTTGTATCTTGGTCAATAAAATTCAATTTCTTTCCCAGAACATAAACAGTTAACAGCAACTTCCAAATTTAGAAAGCATTTTACACTTTTATACAGCATCGTATTTTCTAACTTCCTTTCCATAAAAGTGAATCGGCAAATTGTTTTCCGCTGCTCATCATTTACAATAGACTCGTATTAATAATGATTACCAGGAACCATGCATATATATATATAATACAGAATTTTAGTGCGTCAAGAGGGTGCTTTCAACCTACAATAAGAAAGCTATAATTTAATAATACGAATATAGGATCCACGAGCATGTACATCACTAGGTTTCTTACGTCAAATGTTATTGACCCTAGGACCTCTTTGATCTACAAAGTATGTTTTGAACAAGGTGGGACATTTTTTAAATGCCAGATCTTACAACTCTTCTGTTTGTCTTGATTAAAGAAGCCTCTCACCATCGGGTCATTGCCAATTAATATGTAGATCTTAATGTTTGAGATTTCTTCTTATAATCTAAAACTATATTAGTTGAGCTATCTTTTAATAATATAGATTTAAAATTTAACCTGAGAAATAGCTATCTAGGATATCATAAAAGTGTGCTTTATAGGTGCTACAAGCTTGAGTCTTGCCTTTCCTGCTTCTTGTTTTCCATTTGCAGCTTGTCATCAATGTTGGAAACATTGGTAAACACTAGCAAGATGTTATTGACAAAATATGATTTTGTGTTACGTAATCAAGGCCCCTAAAGGGTTATGTTAGTTAGAGCATATGGCTTGTAAATTACAGGTTCAATTCATGGACATGTTGATCTAACTAACGGGAGTCTTTTTTTCTTTGAAAGAAAGGTCAGGCAAATCTTATTAACAACAAAATATGAACATCAAGGTACAGAACCCATATTTACAACAAAGACCTCATCCAAAAAATGGGGCAGGTTCTCCCCTGCAACAGCCATCTCCAAGCCTGTGCAAACATCCTAAACTCGCCAGCCATCAACCCGGGACTATTATAACAAAAACCAAGCAGAAATCAGTGCCCAACCAGACCCATGTCACCACACCCAAACACGAAATGCCCCCAAAAACACAAAGAAGAGACAGAGGAACCTCCTAGCCACCTTGAAGTGGGACCCAATCCAAAATAACCTAAAGCTGTGTAGAGGTAACAAAATTTGTTGTCTGCTGGAATTCAAGGAAGTCTGGTTCCACCTGCAAGCACATATTTTCTGGCATATCTTTGGTCTTATCCGAGTGACACTCTGCAGCCACTAACCAAATATGCCTCCTCAGCTCAGCCCACAATGCATCTTCATTGATGCCCATAAGAATATATGGGCATCTGCCATTTAACAACCAATGCCTTACCTCCACCTCCTAGGCCATCTCAAACCTTTGCCGCATTTGAAGCTCTTCCGTCAGGGCCTTATCAGCCTCCTCCTTATCTGCAGCTTCCCAACAGCTTAGATCCTCTTCCTCCCAGTGGATTTCCTCCCTGACTTGTCTACGCAATTCCTCCTCTTGTTCTTGCCACCTCTAAGCTTCACGATGCTCAACCTGCTACCGAAGAAGCTCCAACTCCTCTTGATGTCATTGCCACTTAGCCAACGTCTTGGCACAAACATCCCTCGTTTGCTGTACAATGACCACCTCCCTACAGGTTTGCTCCTTTTCCCTCACCTATGCCACTGCATCATCCAAAACCCAACAAACCTCAAAATCCTCCACCCAGGCCAGCTAACCTCCAACTTCCAGCAACCAGGCCTCCTCTAGCACCAGAGGGGCCATAGAAGAAGAAGCCCCCAAATCCTCATGCCTCCCAATCATAGGCCGTGCCTTGCATTGGTAGTGCTTATGGACAATCGGACACAGTAAGTAACTCGAGAGTCTTGACTCTATGGGACTTGGATTTTTCAGGTTTATCTATGGTGGTTATTGATAATTTGGAATGAACCTTGAAATAGGGCTGAAATGATGATATGCTTGGGATAATGAAATAGATTATAAAAATGAGATGAATGATATAACTAAGATACTGAAATTGATGAAACTACTATCTTGGGTCTCTTTTTTATCTTAATTATCTTGACAAACATGAAAGAGATATCTATTCAACATTCAAATAGACCGGTGTTCGGAGGAAGACCGGGCTCGTCGCGAGTCGCTTCTGCAGGGNAATAATAAAAATAAAAATAGAGGCAAATCATAAACTTTTATTGCTAGCATAAATGAAAATGATGCATCAATACAACATCTCTTGAGGAGGTGATTTCACGAGCACTCTCGACTCTCAAACTCCATTGACATGGTGAGAAGGTGCTTATGGCACTCTTCTCTTCTCTTCTCTCTACTCCAAATGGTGGATGAATTCTTCATATTCTCTCATACAATATCATGATTAGAGGTGGAGGAGCTCAAGAGCACACTCCACCTCTTAGAGGAGTTCTCTCCTCCCTTGACTTTCTCTACTCTTTTACTCTTCTCTTCTCCTAATGAAGTGTTCTTGGATTGTTATTGATACAATGGCCATACACTTCCTTATATAGCTTTTGGAGTGTGGTTGGCTGAACCATGGTTAAGTTGCTTGATCCATAGGTGGAGTATGATTAGCCACTAATTTGGCTATAAATTACATCTTGATGATGAGATTAAGTGGAGATTAGCTAGATGTTAGATAATCTATGTGGTCACAATGGTTCTCCCAAGACACTTGCCTTTGGAGTGATCCCAATGCATGTGAGAAGGGACACTTGCACTCTTGAGTACTCTTGAGTGGATCCATGTAAGAAATAGATACCACATGGTAATGAGAACCCACTTTGACTTGTCTTCTTCATCCTTCTTCATGTTCTCTTATTTTTTTATACATCTTTTAAATTTTTCCTCCCCCTTGAGGGGTCACTCTCCATATTTTTACTTCTATGGAATCTTCCATGGTTCTTCTTTCTTGATACAATTTTTTATCATTTTGAATGCATCATGAGAATTAGGGTGACATCAAATAAACATCACACTAATTTGTGACAAAACTCACCTTGGCTAAAGCAATCTTGGGAGTTGGGGTAACTAACAAAATTGACCATATTTTTCATGGTTTCACCTAGCATGGGACCGAGGAGAGGAATTGCTTCCATCTAATTTGCTGAGATGTGGCAATACATCTAAATCATACTGAATGATATGCAATTTGGTCCATGAGACAGCAAGCTAACATTCTTGCAGTGAATTTAGCTTTCAAAGCCTCATCCTCAAATAAACCATGGGTTAGGTGCACTATTGCAAAATACAGCCCCATTAACACCACACCCTCATTCCCCTTGGCAGTCCATGGTTCAAGTTGATGTGGCTGGCTTTTCATTCAGTGGTGACCATAATATTAACGTTGCTTTGCTGCCTAGTGAGCTAAAATACTCAGCTTGCCTTGGTGGTCTCTTTCCTATTGCCCTTAATTAGCTCAGCCAAAGGGGGATTGTTTTGCTAAGACATGTTACCTCAAGGGTGCATGGTCTCTCTCTTTTCATTTGCTACTTCTAGGATGATGCCTCCACAACTCATTAATTATTTATAAAATCCTATAAATAACTAATAGAGTTGCTACGAAACCCCAAGGATTTGGATTTAACCTTGATTTACTAATTCAAAAGAAAGCCATAAAATATATAAAAATTATTAATTAAAATCATAAATACAATAAAGCAATAATAATGCAATAAAAGTTCATAATACTCATATATATAATTAAATAATATTTATTTAATGAAAAAGAGAGTTTTGCACAGCCACAAAAAGGTAGATGTCTAAAAATTTTACTAGTTATATCGTAAAATAGTACACAGAATAACGATTCCAACAACACTTGTTTGGTCTCAATCAACATCTAAAAATAAAGATATACATGTTTAAAGTTTACTAAATTAATTAATAAAATTAAAAATATTAATTAAATAAAACATTAATATATAATATATAATATTAAATTTTTCCAAACATATAGCACACGTCAAAATAAAAAATGTTCTTTGCAATCTCATGATCCTAATGGCACATACGACAAATTCATATCTATCATACTTTATTATTTATTCACTAAAATAGATACATAGATGAAATACCCAAAAGATGTCTACGGTTTCCATTTTACAAAAATACAAAATAGACAAAAAATATTTTTCAAGTTTAAAATATTCATGTTGTACAAAATGGATCCACCTTTCGTCTCATGTCCATTTTTCCCATTAAATTTACAACCACCCGAGTTCTAAGTTCAAGACCCGACAAGCCAAAGTTGATGGATAGAAACTTTAGCTTCACTAATAATGAGCAGGTATGCTCTACCTTTTTATGGTCTCGTATTGCGCAGTCTACATTTTTGCAGCTAAGAGGGTGTAGAATGTGGATGGAGAACAGGTGGAATGTGGAATACTATGATGGATTTACTAAATAAAAAGTAAGGCAAATGTGGAATACTATGATGGATTTACTATATAAAAAGTAAGGCAAACTAAAAACTGTGTGAGGAGTGTGGAGTCCATCCCCTTGGATGACCAAATCTCATCCTCTACTTTGTTTGATTGACTTCCTGCAACACACAACAATGCACAAAATGGAGAGGAAGAGATGGAGAATGAATAATGAACAAGAGAAAGAAGATGAAGGTACAACATCATTGGATCCCCAGCCAACCATTCAATTAGCTCATGGGAGCACATGAGCACATCCTACAGCCCCTAAGAGATCAACTAATGCATCCCTTCACTACTACTTGCCCACACAGTGAAGATAGATCTCCAAGTCCCCCTTCTAAGCATAAGGTCAGACTTGCCACTACTAGTATCATCTAGGCTTGATAGTTTTGTGATCTAACCATTAGTGAAATTGAACCAATGTGCCACAAATCATCTAGAAGTCAAGATTCTAGTTCAATTTTCCTACATCTGTGCATATATGGACAGCAAGCTCCCCAAATTTGGCTTTACTGAAAACCTTTCGTTGATCCCTTTCGCTAAGTTATCTGATCCCAATTTCAACGGTGATTACAATGCCATGACCAAGCAATTGGATTCTCATGGTTTAGATATGGTCATGGCTTGGATCAAGGGTTAAGATCTTGACCCATATGAACAAATGAATTCAAGAATTGGGTGGAAGAAGCATTCGACATTACCAAAGTTCACTAAGAGAGAAACTTCTAGGCCTTCATGGCCTTGGGTAGGGATGAGCAAGAGATTGTCTTAGATTATGACATTTGGAAAGTCAAATGATCAAGGCAACAAGTTGAACATAAGAAAGGACTTACATAGGTATTGGTTCAACCACTCATTTTGGTCTTACTTGAGCAATTGTAGAATTAGTTCGAGAGGAAGAGCTTGAAATCATTGCCTCATCGTCTTTATTTTTCTCTTCTTCTTCTTCTTTTTCATCTTTTCTTTTCTTCTCTTCTCCTCTTTTTTTCATTTCATCATTTTTTCCTTTCATGAGAAGAGGGTTTTCAAATGGTGCATAAGAACTATGGAAAAGATTAAAGTGTCAGATCACCACTTGGAGTCTTTAACTTACACGAATATGAGAATTCATCCTCCATCGCATGACATGCATAAGTTCATGAGATCACAAATCTCTTCTAACCAAGGTGGTCAAGCATGGCAAGCATGTGCATCTAATCCAATGACACTGATTAGACTCATCTAGTGGTCACAAGGACCCTTGATGACACACACTTTCCTTGTCAGTGACCAAGTACTCTTCTAGGATTCTAGAGCTCATACCCTAAGATATGGACCCACTACCTACCCACGATTCTAACAACAATAGCTTCAACAACTCATGGTGCAATTCCTAGCTCCCTGCTAAATTTGAGCCTGGTTCACTAGTGACAAATGAGAAAAAGTGGATGGATGAATTCTATGGTGTGGGCATTCCATCAATCAAGACTCTACTTTGAACCCATTTGGCACTTTCACATCATCATCACATCTGTGATTCAGCCATCCAAAGCACATTAATTGACTTCCTAGGTTTACACAAAGCATACTCAAAAGAATATGAAAGTCAAAATTGATTAATTATTAATATCAAAAATAGATACACATAAAAAATCACACTAAAGAAACAGAAAACCAAAATTGATATATCTATACGCTCAAAAACATGTACACAAAATCACACCAAACCAAAAGAATAGAAAATTAGAAAATGATATATTGTTAGTTTTAAAAAATGTGCAGAAAAATACACATCAAACAAACAAACCATACTATATTACTGAAGCCATTACATTGAGGATTTTTCCCCCACGATTGAGTTTAAGGCTAGCACCTAACAACCTCTTTGTTGAACTTGTTCTTTAGAAGCACAACCTCCTTAGTCCTATTTCTTTAAAGATAATGGTGAGAAAGGGGATGAGCATGAATCCTCACAAATAGTTGTGTTCTTCTTTCTCTTACAAAAATGCTTTCATCTATGAGGTGATGACTTTTGTGCAATGAAGGAACATGATGATTGTGGTACTGCCCAATAGTGTACGATGATGAAAAATGAGGGTAGTACCTTGCATCAAGGAACTAGACATGTTCCTGTTGTGGCTAATATAAAATTCCCTCTTGTAATACAAAAGGGCATGATGGACATTGTTAAACCCATAGCAGCTAAGTTAGTTGTGGTGGATATGGCCAATATTGATAAGGCATTGCCTGAGGTATTTGGTAGGAAAGACGATGCCATGAGGAAGATTGTTGCAATATAGAGGAAGCACTCCAAGGATTAGGTTTAGGTTTCATCCTTTGTTGAAGTTGCGGGTAGAAAAATGGACCACAAGGATAAGAAATTGATCATGGTAAGGCCTCTTACCCTTTGTTCTGCTTTCACTTTTTACTTCTGGTATAATTGCCTTCACAGCTGCTTCAACAACTTTATTTTCCAAATCCTTGAGACATGATGAAATCTTTTAATTTAACACATCCTAAACCTTGTTAACATCATTGGCTAGGTTTGCCAAAGTCTTTTTCATTCTCATGCTTTCCTAAACAACAACTTCAATAACTCCAGAAGGTTAAATCTTACATTCAACATTCTCTACACCTTTCTGACATTGGGGATTTATGTTGGTTTCTTCTATTAGCATACTTAAGTCATTCACCTTCCAATTTAGCTACAATATCTAACACAACAACAATTTGAGAAACTGACCACTAGTAGAGATTACCCATGATCTACATATCCAAACTTTCATGAGTTTGTGGCCTTCGTCCTTCTACCAAGTGCATTAATTAGTCACGTTTGGTGAACCCATGATTTGGGCATTGATTGAGCATGGAATTGTACCACCCTATGGCCACATCTAATGATTCATTGGTATATTGCTTTGATCTTGCTATCTTCTTTCTAAGATGTGAAACTCAAGCATAAGATTGAAATATAACATTGAAAGCTTTTAAAATGTCTACCCAAGAAGAGATGGAGTTGGCTGGAAGAGCTTGATACCATGTTTTAGCATGATCCATGAGTGTGTGAGGAAAGAAACAGTTTTTACCACTCACTGTGCAACCCTTATAGCTTACAAGCAATGACAAATATTTGAACATAAAGATGTGGATCATCATTCAAATTCCCATTGAATGTGGAATGTCAACCATATCAACCTTTTTGATGATACTCTCCTCAATGCTTTTAGATGGAATGCAATGAATCTGACCTTAGGTGATCGATAAGATAAAGACCAAGACCGTGTAAGTCTGAGGCCTGTGGATCCTGTGGTTAAAACTGTACGCATGGATTCTTTTGATTTTCCAATGTCAATTTTTCCGTCGTTACAAGGAAGAAGACCTGTTTTGCATACCCACATTCCTGTTAAATGAACTCAAAGAGGGAGCTCTCCCAAGATGTGACATTTAGGTTGTTTATGATACCCCATGAGCTGTTTCTCGAGCTCCTAATAGAAGCCGCACATGGGCTCCCAGAACTGGTACGTCTACCTCTTCTGACACTTGCGCCCCCTGCAAATAGCTTGACCTAGCACTACCGCTTCCTCCCTTTTTAGCTTCTTCATCCACTTCAAAGGCATCTGATGAAAGCAAGGATGAGGTAATTGTTACCCACGGCACCAGCAAACACATCGACGCGTAATCCGTTTTACATACTTCACTTGCATCACCTACTGCAAGTACCTCTAGTCCTCTCAACTCCTACCCAAATGTAGGGTTCTGTCATGCCTATTTGTCCTTGACGAGGACACCAGCTCGAGTGCATCAACTCCAACGGTCCCAAACGGTCCATGCACAAAGGGATTTTTCCGATGCCAAGAGGAGATCCTAGTTCTGGTCATCCCTATCCCCCGCAAGAATTGGCCATGGCACTTCTGCACCATCATCTGGAAGGTCCCCTGTACCCCCCTTGGCTTCTCCAACTCTCAGCAACAACAGCCAGCTTCGTGGCTCTCTCGTACGCCGTCGTCAGTGCACCCCTTGCCGTCTTGTCAAACATGCCAGTTGCACATTCCAATAAGGAACCTCAAGCTCCATGCATATCTTCCGATACCAATCCTAACTATGTAGTGTAATGGCCTAGGGCGTAGCAGGTGGTGTAACATTTGTCAACCATGTATGTTGGTTTTTCTAAATGGTGTCGTTTTGGCTATAGGTTACTGTTTGCAGATCAATGTTTGGTTCCAAGGGAATTTTTTTTGTTCACGGCCTCTCACGGATGGAGGCGTGTGGGAGCTCTGTGGTTATCAAAGTCAGTATTCTTACTCTCAATGCACGAGTTCAAATTGTAAAGCTACTTATGTGTCGTCTCATTCATTTTTTTGTTACCCGGTCTCCCCAGGTGTCATGCGTAGCTAATAGCTTTTTTGTAATCTTTGATTTTCTTTTTTAATATATATTCTTATTGACTCCCTTTCCCTTAAAAAAAAAGGTGTTATTGTGTTCGCGATGTACACAGGAAATTTCATAGATACAATATAATATGAATGAATCTTATTTCATTAATAATTACTTTAATTGTCCCAAACATAAATTAAAACAAACATTTTAGAGTTATTAAGCATAAATTCTGTGACATACTTGATTACCTTAAAATTTAATTGCTTTGATCACTATTAAAATTCTCGCAATGACCTCCAGAATTGTATACCATGCTACTTCTGGACATACTCTTTATCTTTGATCCGAGTCTTGCCTCCTGCACTTTCTCACTTCTTGAGTAAGCTTCTAATTTGCCTGCTAATTCAGCTAACGTAAGGCTTTGAATTCTCAGATCAATATATATGTATCTATGACATCTCCAATATATATGTACCTATGACATCTCCAACAGAGAAATCATATAAAGAGTTTTCTCAATGCATCCTTCTATATCTCTTCTACTGAAATCATGCTTCTACTGCCCAAGGTAGTGAGAAGATTTTTACCCATTCCTAAAAGACTCATGTTGTTTCATGACCCTGCATTTTCCCTAGGATCTTCCCTTTGTTCATCTTCCCATACATACCCATTGCACCTCATTACCGGTTTGTATCATTGTTAATATCAGCTTTGCTTCAGCAATGTCATAAATGTTTCTTAAGATGTTAAGAAGTTGGATCGTCTTTTACTGCAACCCAGCCAGTATGGAACTAGGATTTCCTTGTTTTTAAAAAACAAAATGTATCTTTAAAAACACATTCAAAGTAGAATTGAAGAAAAAATCAAACATGTTACCTTGTCAATCAATGTTGTCTGCCTGTTGACTAATCTCCATAATATTGATTCTTTCTCGTTAGACACATCGGCTATCCTTCTTTGTATGCATTCTTTCTGCCAACACATGTTTTCTGTTAATTTGACAATAAATGCCCCACAAAGACTTAACAATCACTTGAACACAAGTAGAATTACAGCATTAAACTTCTGCAAGTACCTCACTGTGTTTTTCTGCAAGCTCCTTTCTTCTTTGATTTAAATTTTTCAGAATGGGAGATATCTTAGCTTTCATGCAATCTAACTCATTGTCAGCTTCTTTGCATTTTAGTTCTTTTTCTGCTTCTATTAATTTCAATGTGTTCTCCAGTTGCCCCACTTCAAAAATTCAAATTGGGTAAGAAAATAATATTGAGTGTAGAAATAAGTCATTTGAAATTTACAAGAGGTTACATTTGACTTTCAGCTCAGCTTCTTGTGCTTCTAGAGACCAATCCTCTTTCCCTGCCTCTTTCAGTTTTGACTTAGATCCTTTAACATTCTTCTCTACAGCTTTGCAGGAGTTTATCTACAATACGGTAGAGATATCTATATCATCTTATTCCACGAACTCATGTTATATCAGCTAGCATAAAACTGGCAAACCTGATCTTGCAGCTTCTGGATAAGACTCAAACTTTTTGCTGCTTTCTTTTGTGCCTGAAAGTCATGAAGTTTCCAGTGCATCAAATGATTGATCAAGCATTACGCATATTCAAGAACAACAGAAACATAAATAAAAGCGTTGCACCACGACTAGGTAGAAAAACAAATACGAGTATCATCTTCTCAAAAAAAATCATGAAAACCAACAAAAAACACAAATGAATGCCTACGACACACTGTTTGGAAAAGTCTACCTTTGAATATGCTGCTAATGCCACATTCCACTTCTGAGAGGCCTCAGTTGCAGACTCTATGCTAGCATCAAGCTCTGATTTCAGGGAGCGTTTATCTTCTAGTGTTTTCTACGGTAAGCCACCATAGACCATTTCACAAAACAACCAACATGACAAAATATTCAAATGAGATAAAGTAACTCAACAGGAAATTCTCTTGACGATACTAGAATAAACAAAAGAGACCATTTACTTTATTCAACTATATTATTTGTTTAATGCTAGGTTAGCTAAATTAAAGCCATTCTTAATACATTTATATGGTAACAGGCATATAAATAAAACCAAATCTTGGCAAGATTTAGCTGCAGATTGCATATGGATTGGTGGAACACAATGATTTCGGGAAGAAAAAGTGCCTCAGTTATTGTGGTCGGATGAAAGCACTCCCAAACTTATAGCAGCATTAAGGGAAAATACCAAAATTAAACCTATCACAATTAAAAAGAACCTAGCATATGATAAATAAGCATATCTGTACAAAACAGGGCTGTGAAGCTAAAAGAATACAGGAGTTAAAAATCAAGTAGGCCTGTTGTCACGGACGCAATGCTGAAGGAGTTCATTCAAGAAATGTCTGTATTGAGGATCATTTTTCCACTAAAATAATGTATACAACGTTGCCATCTCTCCTACCACTGCACAAGAACTGTATACGACACCGTCCCGGGGTATGCATAACAATTTTGAAAAGTATCGATAGCAAAAACAATTATTAAATTTAAACCACATTGCTAGAACATGTAATCTTTAAAATTTTTCGAGAAAGAAGGTTAAATTTTGAGAGAGTTAAGGTCACGATTGAAAGTGTGCCAACTATCATTAAAGGTTCCAAAAAGAATATGAAGTGTAGAGTAAGATTTTAAGCTTTCGAATATTTGAAACTAGCAAGATCAAAAGATATAAACCAAGGTTAACAATTGTTTGATGCAATAGGCGTCGTTCTTTCAATTCTTGCATTATTCTGAGATCTCTAAGATCCCAATTAATTCTGTGTTACATTACAAATCTACATTTTATAGTTAGGAACATCTTTTTTTTACATGTTTTCAAACAAAAACATCTAAGATTAATAGAATCTAAAAGAAGAGTTATGCAATGATGTTAGCCCAAAAGGCAAGAGAAAAAGTCAATCCATGGCAAATTAATAACAATGAACTGTTTATAATTCCAGAGTAACGTACAAACTGTCTACCATCAGAGTGTTCAATGGTGGGGTATGTTATGGTAGACCCTAGCACATTTAATCCCAGCATATACCATAGGTGAAGCTTAAATTTGCAAGTGATTAGTCAACAAGCCAATGAATAACAATTAACATACAACACCACTAGCTAGATAGGTGCAAATAATAAAAATTACAAAAGGATAATCACCTAAAGACTCAATGCTCATCCCTGCCAAGGCAGGGTCCTGGGAGGGTTGTGAATGAGCAAAAGCCTAACCTCTTTTGAGATGTCTACTATTTTTATTATGTCTATATTGGACATTCAAGTTCAGCCATTATTTTAGCAATGTCTGTACATCTTAATATAACACCATGGATTGAACCTTCAATGTCTGTACATCTTAATATAACACCATGGATTGAACCTTTGACTTGTAGTAGACAAGGTACAAGCCTTAACTAACAAATCAAACCTCATTTATTATTCTTGATCTTGTCTATTTTGCCAAAGAAATCTTATATCTGACTAACAAATCATTAGTACATAATACATTTTCTTCTTCAAATCACCGTATATCTAAGGTGGGCCAAGCATATGACCAGCAAATTTGTCTCACTCTTCAGGGAACACTGTATACCCATGATAACCAAGAAATATGAAAACAAACCGCTTACAGCAACCAGAACAAACAATTTACCGTAACATTAGTCACTCACAACTGTGATTTTCCTTTAATTAACTTTATCTTGGGTGGCATTTTATCCAACTGTCCCTCAAATTAGCCCTAACTTTGCTGCTATTTGTTCCTTAAATTTGTTTCCAGTGCTTATTATTTTTCTACAACTAATCTGATTGCAGGTAGTTACCAAAGCAAAACTAAATACTTCCAGTATCCCAACCACTTGGAATTGCTTTCTACAGCTATCATAACAATAATAGTTCAATCAGTTAGAAGTAAAGACAATGAAATCTATTCAACAATGTTTGCAATAACTTCTTACAAACCCGCTCTAGAGGATCTCAACATAATTAGAAAACTCGTGTGCACAATAATGCAACCCCTAAGGAACATTGTGATCGTTTGATTGTTAGACAATAATGAGGTATGCAAAACAATGTCAAAGTAGTAAAGTTCATGTGAAATTGTATGATCTCATTACCATATGGCCATCCTATGTCTATCTGAGGCTCTTGGTAATAAATATCACTTTTCAATTCAGTAAATATTTTAACCACTCAACACTACATTCAGGGGGCTCAAAGACTTATCACTGATGTTTCAATTACATTGTCCATACACAACCAACCGTGAACTTTTTGTTCTTTGTATCCCTTCAGCTAAGTGACCCTTATCTGCTACAAAGGATCAATGTATAGAAATAATGCATATATGATAATTTTATTGAACAATAAATAATAATATTAACATGTAAAAGAATGAAATAATTGCCTTAATATTAGTGCAATGAATGAACCTGAAGTTTATCTGGAGATTGGACAATCAATGAACGCTGATTAGAAGCCTCTTGCTCTATTTCGTTTAATGTGAAGTTAGCACTTGAGATCTGCAATGTACAAGAGCAAAATCATGGTCAGCTTTCAAACATGTATTGGATGAATACAAGAAAGCTACCGAGCAGAACCTTTTTAGCAAAGACTGCATAAATGAGACATTATAAACAAAACTTAAATATTAGCTTACACAATGGCAACGATTAGTACATGATAAATAGAAACGGTTAATGAACAGTTATGTATATTGACTTTGAAGGGTCAAGGGTTTCTTTTCGAAAGGGCTTTACATTGAAGTATAAAACCTAGCCTTCAACTGAGATATTATAAATTGTTTTGTTTTTCGCTTTGGACTTAAAAAATGTTATGGATCGTTAGGAGGCAGAAAATTGGGAAACCTCTTTGATTACGTTGACAAGAAATGATCCCAGACATATGAAAATCCAATTTTAGATCATTCCCTGGTGAACATCGATATATATGATCGAAAAGTGTAAAACAATTTTGATATTAGAAGACAAAGGAGTGGGAAAGCTGTAGTAATTCTTCAGAAAAGCCTGGTTCTGTCTGAACCTGAGCAGCCATTTCTCAATCCACACCGACAGCTTTGGCAACCACACCTTTAGCACTGTCCTATTCCTTATCCTTAGTGATTTGTTAAGAAGAATGAAGTTACTTTTAAAATCAACATTTGAAACATTTTGTGGGAGGTATATCAGCTATATAAACTAACAAATATATCTAGTCATAGATACAAGTTTCTATTCCATTCTAACTGAATACAGATACATTTTTATAAAATACATTATCCGTGGAAAATTGGACTTTGAATAGTAAGCTGCAGGTCGATACCCCTTGGCTTCTATAAACTAACAAATATATCTAGTCATAGATACAAGTTTTTATTCCATTCTAACTGAATACAGATACATTTTTATAAAAAACATTATCCGTGGAAAATTGGACTTTGAATAGTAACCTGCAGGTCGATACCCCTTGGCTTCTAGTCTCACTAGAGTTAACATATTTGGCTCTCTCTACAAGCTTCTTCCATCAAGGGAACAACAAAAGATAGTACAGAAATATTCATCTCTTGTTCATTGACAACACCTTTCAGCCTGATCTAAGGCAATAACTCACCCCATGGACAAATCTCACAAATGAACCCTTAAGTTTTCGGGGCACTGGATTCTCACCCATATTTGCATTACTCAAGCCAACATTCTTGGCTTGTAATTTCTATTTTCTATGTAATAAAAAACCTTAAAATCAATTTCATAATGCATAACAAAAAAATTAGAATTTTTCTTCACAAACAAATTTTACACTTGAACATCTCTTAATACAAATTTGCCTATTTCATGCCAATAGAAGAAATCTTCAATCTTTTATTGCCTCCCGTGCATCAAAATTTGGCATACACCATTTTACTCATTGGGTTCTCTACTATTCTCTGCTTGTTCTTGTCCCTTTCTCTATTATCACCAATCCAACGCACTTTCGTATATTCCCTATGTATCTTGTAACTTACCTCACATCCTTTTTAATCTACTCTTTCTTTAATTCCCTTCAACTTGAATTTAAAAAATCCATTGAATAGGCAATAGTTAATCAATATTGAAGAAAGTGAAATAAACAACACATTATGTCAAATGAGCATACCTTTAATTGCACCGAGGCTTGTAAGGAAGCATGAATAAAATTTTTTCTACTGATCAAAAAAGCATTAGAAATGGGATCTGTAGACTAGTACTGCAACAAATTTCAAATCCTTAACATTAAAAATAATAGTTCGTAACTACTTATTGCTCATTCACTTACCAAGATGTTCGACTATCAATATCCATACGTTAAAACCAGTTATCATCAGTTTTCTAGTATTCAATTTTCTAAAGCATTTTAGCATGCTGTTTCTCTGATTCAAAGCAACATTTATGTTATATTTCTCAGAAGTATACATGTACCCATTATCATGTTAAGAGTTTTACATAAAAGGCCATTGTTCAAGGCCTATCACCATTATGAACTGGTGTTTACTTGGGCATTCAACAATGATGTACAAACAGTATTTTGTATACTAACTATACTTCTCTTAGGATAGATCTTTGTACTAAGCCTATGTTCACATGGCTTGCAAAAAGTGAAGCATAGAAATTTCTATCCAAATGAGTTTGGAAACAGCTTATGTTTCCAAGAGACAGGTGAAGCACATGTGGATAACAAATAGAAAAATAAAATTTAAAATACATTGTGAATATCTTTTGTGCAAATATTTAAATTTAAGCAGAAAACAAAAGACAGCAAATTCATGATATGACAATTGCCATTTCAAAACATCTTAATAATATAGCAAGTTTACTAAATATTCAATGTTGATAATCATTCTTGCAACCATGAGCATGACAAAGCCCAACAATTTACAATATTCAAGGGCCAAGTCAACAAGAAAAGGGAAAATTCACAATCTGAAACAATGTGAACTCAAAAAAACAGAGAATATGAAATGGAAGATATCAACTGTCTGTTGTGCTTAAAACCCAGAACTGAAAAATAAATTCACTTATGCAATTATTAAAAAACCCAGAACTGGAAAATAAATTCACTTATGCAATTATTAACAGTAGTAAACATGAAATGAGAGGCAAATATTTACATAGAAAAACCCCTTGACGTTAAGGGAAACAACTATGGGAAAGTAGGCAAATTGTATTATTCTTAAGAAGTGAGTTTCTTGCTACATCTCTTACCTCTCTCCCTCTCCTTTAAATAAACTTCAGCCCAATGGTTTCAGGCATTTAATTAGTAGATCACATCATTCAACTCTAACAAATAAGGACATTGATTATCTTAACTGAATATCAGTGATTGACAATTAATTAGTTACATCTAATAGGGGTCCCACCGATTTTGGATCAATGGGAATTATCATTCAAATCGCAATGTGATCTGCTCATACACTTTGAAGATGATGTTGAATGGATTGCCAAGAAGTGTTCAAGAAACATAAAAGATATTATAATACATATGATACAATTAAAAGCCTGTGTTGCCATAGTGAGGGGTAAAGAGATAGAATATTTATAATTTTATGTTTTATAGTTTTCATAGGTTTCAAAATCAAAATGAACAAAATGATAATACACACACATGCATTGCAATCCCTCTTAGCGATAAGTGCAACACCATTACAAAATACAATAAAAATGGCTCTTAATCACAACCTTCATGGCCCAACACCATGCCATATATTTATGACCTCCTTGGGTAAGGATAAATTGTCATAGCTTAAGAAAATAAGAATTAAATAAATATTTTTATTATTTTTAATGTTTTATGAATATTTTTAGTGTTTTATTGTTTAAGACATCAACAGTAAAATGAGGGAAAACCATAAGCTTTATTCACCATGCAAACACTTGAATCCATATCAACCAAATGGTTTTGGGCTACATAAGCATAGTAGTACTCTAACAGAGTCTAGCCGCACTTATGAAAGTGATGACTCAAAACACACAAGACAAGAAAAGGAAACAACTTACCCAAGGGAGGAAGAGCTCTTCACACAAACCAAACACCAAAAACCCAAGAAGATGTCTAAGTATGAATGAGTTATGTGAAAGAACTCTTCCTGAGTATTTATAGTTTTCACATGGAAACAAAGAGGATTCATTAACGCCTAGGTGTCAAAGGAAGCCCATCAACACCCAAACTGATGTCAAGCACACATGGCAAAGTCAAGCAAACCAAGCCTATTTAGGGGGGACATGCAAGGTAGTCAACATAAACAAACCTCCCCATCCCCCACCTCGCGCGTGAAAAAAACCATACTCTGCTTCTCAATGCTAGGTGCAAACCAAAACCCAAGGAAACATACCAAAAGGGCTCCAAGACATCCAAATGAAGTCGCAATCATCCTAGAGAGCTTGGAATTATGCATACAAATTTGGAGTGTGACCCAAGGTGCAAAGGTACATCTCAAAAAACCAAGAACTTCTACCAAACACCCTAGACTATAACATAGGGCACATGAAACATTTCCTAGATCTATGGGAGATGGCCTCCTATTTTTTTTGGAGGGGAAAAGTTTTGTTTTCTTATGTAAATTTTGTTCAAAATTAATATATCTCAAATTTCTCCAAAAAAAAAACATCTCATTAATCTTACTAACTTAAACATAGCAAAGAAGCAACCAACTATAAATTTCTTGATTGAAGATCAAGGAGAGAAAACTAAGGAACAGATTTTACTTCACTATCACAACAATCTCCTACTTGAAGTCAAATCTACTCTACTTTCAAACTTCCTTATTAAGTCAACGCCATCTTCATCTTGCAAAACACTATTTTCTATGCAAAAATAGCTTTTGTTAGCATATCAGGTGCATTACTATCTGTATGTACCTTCTTCACCTCCGCAATCTTTTCTTGAATTGCTCGTCTTATGAAATGATACCTTACATCTATGTGCTTAGTCTTTGCACGATACATAGCATTCTTTGCCAAAAATTTACCACTCTTATTGTCGCATAACAAATCATAAGATTTTTGTTTCAAGCCTAACTTATCCAAGAAACTCCGTAGCCATATCATATCTTTGCATGCCTCTAACAATGCTACATATTCTAATTCTATAGAAGATAATGCAACATTCTATAGCCTATACATCCAACTAATGGCTCTTCCTTCAAGAGTAAAGATGTCGCCTGATGTAGATTTTCTTTTATCAAGATCACCTCCATTATTTGCACCTACATATTTAACAAGTTCCAAATTAAAACTACCAAAACATAAGCGACGGGATTTTATACCTTTTAAATAGCAAAGGATCCACTTAATAACATTTCAATGCTTTATACCAAGGTTGCTCATATATCTACTTATAACTCCCACTACATGAGCAATACCTAGTCTTGTATAGACCATAGCAAACATTAAACTTCCCACAACTAACTAATATAGGATAATTTTCTTTTCAATAGTAATCTTAGGAAATTTATCCTTGGATAGCTTGAAATGTGATGCTAGGGGGGTACTTACAAGTTTTGTTAAAGCCATGTTGAACTAATATAATACTTTATTAATATACTTTTCCTGGCTTAACGATAACTTCCTTTGCATCCTATCCCTTTGTATTTGCATACCCAAGATCTATCTAGTTACAACTAGATCTTTCATTGCAAACTTCTTGGATAAAGAAGTTTTCAACTTCTTGATTTCAACTAAATCATTTCTAGCAACCAATGTATCATCATCATATAACAAAAGAATCATAAATTTATTTGATATGTTGCCCTTGAAATAAACACAATCATCAACTTTAGACCTAACATAGTGTAGTCCATGTATAAATATGTCAAACTTCTTATACCACTGCCTCAGTGCTTGTTTCAACTCATATAGGCTCTTTTTTAACTAACAAACATAATTTGGTCATCGTTGATCCACATAGCCTTTTGGTTGTTTCATGTAGATTTCTTCTTCTTGATTTGCATGCAAAAAATGATGTGTTGTCATCTAACTATTCCAATTTAAAATCTAAATAGGCTACTAATGATAATACTATTCAAATTGAGGCATGTTTTACAACAAGGAAGAAATTTTCTGTATACCATTTTACCACCACCCTAGCTTTGTATCTTTCTGCTTGGTTAGCCTAAATTTTGAATTTAAATAACCATTTGTTCTTCAGGTCTTTCTTACCAGATGGAAGAGGAACCAACTCCCAAGCCTAATTTTGTTTAGTGAATTCATCCCTTCATCCATGGCTAACTTCCAAAGCTTCCAATCTAAATTTGCAAAGCTTCCTGAAAATTTTCTGGTTCATCATTTTTAGTATAAAGAACACTATAAAATTGGAGAATACCTATTAGAAGGCCTAGTAATGCAAGTAGATCTGTGAACCCAATGTTGAGGTGTTGTACTAATACCTTTTTTATAATGTTCACCTTTATCATCTTGTACATGTTCTTTACTGCTTTCACTACCATTTGTGTCCTCAACCATATGGCTTTATATTTTTTATGGTTGATGATTCTGTATTTACTACAATGGTTGCCTTGAAACAACAAAAGATGTATCAATTTTTACCTGTTCTTCCATACATCACATTTTCGTTAAAATAAGTATCTCTAGTTCTGAGTATTCTATTAGCAACTAGATCCCATAATTTGTATCCCCTATCATCACCTCCATAGCCTATAAAAATGCATTTCTCCCCTGTATCCTCAAGTTTAGATCTATTTTCTTTAGGAATATAGGCATATGCAATGCAACCAAAGGTTCTAGAATGATTATAACTTATTTTCCTCTCACTCTATTCAACTTTTGGTATTTTTCTATCTAATAGTCCATTAAGGGATCTATTAATCAAATACACAATAGTTTTTGTAGTCTCGTGCTATAAATCTTTTGGTAATCTAGAATATTTTAACATGCTTCAAATCCTATCTAGGATTGTTCTATTGTACTTTTTGGCAACACCATTTTGTTGTGGTGTGCTAGGGAGTTTCCTTTCATGTTTGATGTCTACTTCATAATAGAGTTGCTCAAAAATGTTGTAACAAAATTCTCTTCCATTATTAGTATGCAAACACTTAATTTTTCTATTGATCTCGTTTTCAATTGTTAATCCTTCATCTTCAACTTGAATAATCTCCTCAATTGATAAACTTTGTTTGCTCCTGATGTTTGTTTGTGCAACTTGATTAACTTTTTCCATAAGCCTTCTATTATACTTTCCTCAATAATTGTGTACAGAATTTCATCATACAAGCAAAGTCTTATCAAAGATAGAGCTTTTTTATCTAACTTATCCCACCATTCTTGGAACATGTTTTGAGCCTTCTTGGATGCCCCCTCTATGATGGGAGCTTCACATTCCTTCTTATATGGAATACCTATCATTAGAATTTTTCAAATCTACCAACGGGAACCAAAACTTTTTGAATCTCTACTTTTCCACCACCTTCAATGCACTACCAACAATCTACAACAAGCCTTGCTCTAATACCATATGTTGTGCTTAAAGTCTAGAACTAAAAAATAAATTTACTCATGCAATTGTTGAGAGTAGACAAACATGAAATGAGAGATAAAGATTGACATGAAAAAGCCCTTCAATGTGAAGGAAACAACTATGAGAAACTAGGCAAATTCTGTTCTTCTTGAGAAGTGAATTGAACATGAATTAGGGCATGATAACTCTCTTAACAAATTTCCTCAAAACTGATCATGAAAATGCTCAACAATATAGAACATGTGCGCTTTAGTTTCTATCATGCAAAAGAAACAAACTCTCATCAATATGCATAATTTATTTTTACTTGAATGAGTGCCCAATGGACCCTTTGGCCATCCAACTATCACACAGCAAGTACCTTCAATCCTATAGCATCTTGTAGCCCATACAAGAAGAATGTCAAGGTTGGATAAAATCTTAGGGGTTTACACCATCAAGTACCTCCAAAGGCTACCCTTGTAACTTACACAAGAGATCACCAACGAATGATGGGGGCATTCATTAATAATGTTCATTAAAACATGAAATAACAAGTGTGCATGACACACACACAAAATTGCCAACTCATAAACCCAATACATTTATGCCAAAAATCAGGCTCATAACTCATAAAAGATCACATGCATGATCACAAGAAAATCCCATATGTCCTCATGAAATGATTTGTAACTTGTCTAAGCCAAACAACAAACAATAATCAATAACTTATGTACAGCAAGGGCTTGGTATATACTCCTCTATGATTGGGTTAATGAATTCGGGAAAGAACACAATTCAGGCTTGGGTTGTTGTCCAGCCAGCAGTCTCAAGAATTAGGCCAAATCAGCAAGTCCAAGGTGCAGCTAGAATCCTCCAGCAAAATTAGAGAAAGACAATCCTTAAGATCAGTTCAACCGTTGTCAAAATCAGCCACACTATTAGCCTTCAATAGTGGCAACAAGGTCAGCCTTCCAACCTTCCACCAAGGGTTTGGCACCATGTTAATCTAGCATGGTGGTCACACTTGGTACATTGCAGATTTTATTTGTTTATCTCCTTCCCATTGGCATATGAGTACATGGAATTGCCTTGTTTACTCAACAATCAGAATTTAGTTATCGATAATGACTAATCCTAGTTAGAGATTGTTTTTTTTTTTTGTTGTTTTTCGTTTTGAATGGCTATTATTCTCTGTTTTCTGTTTTGATTCCACGGTGAAATACATATATATAAACAGTCACCTCAAAAATCTGTCCTCTGTTTTATTAAAATAAAAATCAAAGAGTTATTTTTCATAGTTGTTTTCTGGTTTCTAAGTTTTATTCCATCTTCAGCAATACCTGCAAATTTGTTCTCTATTGAATAGAATTTAGTAAACCACTTATGTTATGATGCTTTTCTGCACCTGTAGGGTCTTTGTTAGATTCAGTATTTATGTTTAAAATGATTAAAAAAAGTTAATTTCAAAAAGAGTAGATGGTATTTAATTTCCCATGTATCTTCCTTTACATTTAAAGAAATTTTAGAGATGTTAAGTGCCTCAGAATGGAGGAAATATTGGTTGATTTCCATCCCCTTATGAGCTTATGTCAACATTCAGCTATGATTCGTGGTGTGAGATAGTGATAGCCCATTTCCTTGACATAAATGAGAAACAAATCCATGTACGTTGGTTCCTCTTTTTCATTCTCAAAACTTGAGTCCAAACAAAGGAGACAAATAATCATTCAATTCCCCATCCATAGAACGTCAGCTCCTGATGGATACTGAGACAAACTGTAATAACCATTGGTTGTGGAACGCTCCCTTGATTCATGTATTAGTGCTCTCATGGCTTTTGACAATTAGAATAGAAAGTTGCTTTATCTCTATCAAAAACTATTGATAGGTGCATTATGAAATATTAAAAATTTCTTAAAGTATTTTTGTTACATGTTAATGACATTGTAAATTTTGTCATAGTTAGATTTTCCTTTCATGCAATAACTTTATTATTCATTTATCGTAGTTTTAATATACTAACCCCTTTATTTGCCAGCACTTATGTTTTTTTATTTGAGCAAAGAAAAGAAAAAATACATATATTGTGTAATCATGTATATTTACTTGCTTTTCAGAAAAAAAACTCATATGAATTATGATTAGAAGCCCATTGGACCTTAGACTAAGCAATTTGCCTAAATTCACAGTTAGTAATTAAATGAAGGATGCATTTGATTAGTGTATTTTGCATTAAGAATGTAGTATTTCTAGGGATCATTAATTAAATTTTAACAAAAATGTATTAACCCTCATACCTTAAATGGATGGGTTAGATTGTTTTTTTTTTTTAAATACAACCTGCCTTAAAAGTAGAGATATACACCACTATCCAACTCTCTCATACATATGTTTGCTTAGGCTTGATATTCTAATCCATTGGACTCAAAGTGATATAGTTGCACAACACTCAAAGATTTTTAATAATTTTGGTTGAGAGGCCAACTACCAATAGGCTGGACTTTATCATGGAAAATAAATAATTATCCTCCTGATGTTGGGTCAAGAGATGAACTTTTTCACACACAAAAATTTATAGGTAAGTATTGGCTGGATTTCGTCATAGAAAATAAACAGTTATCATCATAATGCAAGGTGAAAGAATAAACTTTGTCAAGAAAATTATTATGGGTATGTATTTGCTAAACTTTGTCCCAGAAAATTAATGATTGGGCCAAGATTGAATTTTTTTGCAAGATTTGTTATGGTAGGACATACACTAGTTTTGATTTTTTTCCCCAACATGAAAATCAATTCTCAATGAATCAATTCTAGGATTTCATTAAAACATACATTGGTTTTGTTTTTCTTTTTTTTTTCTTAAACATGAAAATCAATTCTTTGTGAATCAATACTGGGATTTCACTAATTTGAAAAAAAAAGGATTATCTCAACCAAATAATAGATATATAGGTAGACTAGTGCAGGCATCATTTATAAGTGTGTACTCACCTCACAGACAATCCCCGATCATATATCTTGGAGGTATGTTGAGGTGCAGTTCAAAAATGATGGTTAAACCAAGCCTTGTTTATGCAGCATAGAAACCAAAGACAACCTAACTCACATCAAGATAGTGATTGGATTCTTTGAGTTGGATGGCCTTCATTTTAGGAATGCAATGCCACATTGCATTAGCAAAGTTATTAAAAACTATATGTTTTTTATCACTAGCTACTATTTGAAACCTTTTTAAAATTAAAAAATATTATTTGACAAAAACATAGTGAAGGATTAGGATTACATCCAACAATATCCATTGATGCTGCTTATAAAAAAAAACTTGAAATAAGCAAGTCACATAAACATTTTATGTTTTTTAGGTGATAGAAAGTGATAGCCATAATCTTAGGCTATATTACTCTTTGAGGTATCGTAGGACTTCTGAAGATAGGTGTATGCTATTGATGCACTAATTCTTATAATTATGAAAAGTTAAAAAGCTCTATCTTATCAACAACATGTTAAGGTAAGAGTTGTGTAGGCCTGTAATCTACCCACCATTATATTGAAATATATTTTTATTTGTTGTTAGTGTAAGTATAGCCCCATGTTCTAAGAAGTTCAAGTTGATGGAAAAAATGCAGTGAAAGTTTTCAAGCTGATTAGGGTCCTCCAGAATCACAGAAAAGAAAATATAATATCAAATCCATACCTTGTCATTATATTCGACTATTCTTTTAGTAATATCTTTCAGCTCCGTTTGCATATTCGCTTGCTGCTTGTTGAGGGAACAGATAACCTGCTTCAAGTCCTTGATTTCAGACTCCAAGGCTTGGATTTTTGGCTGTTTGGACTCTCTTTCCTCCTGGATCATCGCTATCTTCCGTTCTAGCTGTAACAGAGCAACAACAAATTGGCGCATAAGTTGAAATCATGAACAAGAAGGTGGATCGTAGCCGAATAGATCTTCAGCCTTGGATGCATCAAATGCAGATATTTTATCATAGTTCGAGTACAAATCATTCATGGAGAAACTCACTGTCACAGAATAGTTAGCATTTTGCGAGGAACCATTTTTAGAAGGAAATCCTAAAGCTTAACATAATGTAGCTTACTGGAAAACACGCAGTTCTTCTTTAAGGAAAAGTACCTCTTCTTTCTCGTGATCTAATTCTGCATCTCGCATAACGAGTTCGTCACATTCATCAAGTGGCTTGCTAATCCTCGCAATTTTCTCGTGCCTGAGTAAGAATTAACATGGGAAAAATATTTATAGAGAGGGAAAACCGGTAAGGCTCCCTTCCAAAACAAGGAAAACGGAACAGAACAGGGCATAACCTTCCTTTACTAACCTATAACGGCAGAAATTGATAAGAGCGCTAAGCAAAAACACAGTACGTTTAGTATTGGGCCTGAAAATGTCTTTCAAGGAGAAATCACAGACCCCGGCTGCGCGCATAATCTTGCTAACATTTTGCATAAAATTCTGAGTGCGAATGCCATCTCTGAGGTGCTCTTTGTCTCTGTCGTTCAGCGCATCCAGACCATCAAATGCGGGTTGCTGCAATTCATTCTCCCTGTGAACACCGCAACATGTGAGCAGGATAACCTGAAACCTGAAAACTAAAGCTATGGATGATGTTAATACCAGGTAGATTCGTTTATCTGGAGAAGAATAAGCGCAAAATATTCGTAGAGGCCGCAAGCTAATTCCGGATTGATATTCTGCAAATGCTCCGGAGTGATGCCGCCAAAGCCTAGGTCTGTAATACTCCTCGCAACTTCCTCCGGAGTTAGAGCTGGGATCTTGAAATTTTTCGTTTGCTGTTGCATGCTTCCTGCCTTCCTTCCTTCCTTTCCTACTGAGCAGGAACAGAACAATTTCCTTCGATCTCCGTACTGAGGCAGAGCTATAGTTCACTTGTGTTTGCAATGTTTTCCCGCGCAGAGCTCGGGTTTCGGCGTTTCCGGCCGCAGCTTTTAAAATGTCCGTTTAGACGCACACAGCAGTTCCTAGTGTCTCTGCACTGTGCTGAGCCCGATTTTTTTTTTTTTTTTCGTTTTTTGAAATTTTAAATTTGGTAGCACAATTAGAGGAAATCGATCCAACCACCAAAACTTTTTTTCATCATTCCTCAACATTGTTTTAAGAAAATGGAAAATATTGCAAGATGAAACATAGTTGCAACGAAACAAATTCTATAGGCACTCAGAATATATGAAAATAATCTTTTCAAACATATATTGGCTTATGTTAAGGGTTTCAGCGAGGATTTCACCTTTCAACGGTAAGGATTTCAACGTTGATCTAAGGTAGCAAAGTTTTGGCATTGATATTATGTGCAACGCTAGGTGATCTTTTAAGTAAAACAATCACTTCTTTGCCTTTCTACGAGTTGTCTAATGATTTATATGAATCCATTACTCAAAAAAATTTTGGAATGTATGTTTTTGTGAAATTTTTGCTATAAAATTTGTTGATTGGATGATAGTTTCTAAAACCCTTAATGTAAGTGTTTTCAATCATCATCATGTTTTATTAATTATTTGAAAGTATAGTCTCTCTTTTAATACAGTATCTCCTGAATTTCGAAAGGTTCCTATTTTGTTGAATTACCAAATCTTTCATTGATTTTTGGAAAAGTTAAAAAGGATATTGTATGTTGTGTTGGGTCAATCAAACATTTTAAAACCCTCACTACAGCTAGTGGTTTTTGTAAAATTTGATATATGATTGAAGTGGATCTTGATTCACTTAAGCAAGAATTCTACATGATAGCGAAATTGATTATGCACAAAACGTTGTTTATTATAATCTTCCAAAGTCATGTTACTATTATCATCAAGAGAGTCACATGTTTGATTCATGTTCTTTTATGCTACAAAAAAAAAGGCAATGCAAGTATATCAGCAACAAGCTATTGTAAATACTACTAAAATTTTTTCTGCAAGTGTTATAGATCCAACTAAGGTTTTTTCTATAGATGCTACAAATCCTTGGATGATTTCTTATGTTGATGTTTCAGTAATTAGACCATCCTTTTCTTTTACCATTATTTAACAAAATGTATCTTCAAATAAGGTTTTGATCAAATCAATTTTAGGAAATTCTTCAATGTCTACGGAGAAACAAATATATATTCATTAGTGATGAGTAGTGGGTATCCCCTAGACCCAATCATATGAATCACAGGTGATGAATCGTGATTCATTAGGCTCCTAGCTAGTGATATCGGATGCACGATACCATGACTCCTATGCGGGCCTATAAATACACATGTAGGCACAAGGAGTTGGAGGTCAGTTTTTAGAGTCAAAGTTAGTTTTAGCTAGAAGTTAGTTTTCATTTTTAATTATTCTCAACCCTTTCTCTCAGTGCATGCCCGTAGTGTGATGATTGTAATTGTACAGCACCTTTATTCAAGTGTGACGTACTTGGACATGCACATGACCGGAAATAAAGATCGAGATTACTTCATCATTGTAGCATTCACTTAGTTTAATTATTTAATTGCTTTCTTAATTAATACTCTTCTACCCTCAACTCCTATTAAATACAGAATGAGTACGACTTAATCACAAGCATTTAAGTGTGACTACTTGGTAACCCAGTAGCGTACCTAGGATCTACGCTTGGTAATGCCAGTAGTAGTTGTGCACGAGGTCCAAGATGTGTACAGATGATTAAGGATGGATGCTCATCGCACTTAAGCTAGCTTAGACTCTCTTCACCCTTTCCCTCTTAGTTAAAATAAAGTTACTTTCCATTGCCTCTAAGAGGAGCACTAGTCTAGGACCACATCATACACCTCACTCTGGACTAAACCATATGTGACAAAGCAATTACTAGTCCAGGTGGGAAGACAGCGAACTGCAATCAACGAGTAACTATCTAGATACCACAACTAGCCCATCTGCGGAGTTCGACCGAATCATGCGTGAACGCTCATATTCATATGGTTGAGTGTAAGGGTACCTTGCCACTCATCATTGGTGTCGTTGCCTGGGACAATGCTAGTTATTTAGATTAGTTATATCACACAAGATCATTGTAACAAAGTATTCACGATGTATCTCTTAGAAAAGAAATTAATTTTAATTAAGTCACACACAGTTCACAACAATGTCTCTCTCACAAGACTCTAACAACGCAACAACGAGTAAGGCAATTCATTGGAGAACCAACAAATCATATGATGATGAAGATAAAGTTTGGAGTACTCAACCTTATGCAAGAGTCCCCTATGTTCATGAACACCCCAACGATACTCAACGACTTTCATCATCCAACTCTGACACCTCTAGTAAGGATGAGACATTCCATAGAACGAGGAGGCCCAAAAGGCCTAGGACCTTCTCGATAACTAACAATAACTTATTTGGGGATGATTGGAAGACTTACAAAATTCATAATGAGTTTTACAGTTCGCTCTCTTCCTTTACTCCTTCAACATCAAAGTGTAACACGAATGACTATCTTTCAAGGGATCGGCGTAGAACTAAAAATTAAGCTCACAAAGAAAACTGAGAACACCAGCATGAACAAGGACAACATCGTTCCAACACACAAACTCACAACACACTTAGTGACGATGAACCCCTACTGGCCACTGAGAGCCTAATGCATATACAAGAGGCTATTCGACTATCTCGCAGGCATCATAAGGAAAGTCGTCTACCTAGGCTTGATTTAAACAACTTTCCCAAGTTTTCAGGAGGCTATGATTTAGATCCACAACATCATTTACAAGCCTTCCATGATGCCTGTATATGGAACAATATTGATAATGGATGGCAAAAACTTAAGCTCTTTTCCACGATACTTGTTGGCCAAGCAAAAGTATGGTATAGGTCCTTAAAACCAAAATCAATCCAACGTTGGCCAACAATGGTAGAACTCTTCAATGAAAGATATCAAACTTATGCAAGAGTGTCAGCCTCAAGGAGACAAATCCAAGAGTGGAAACAAGCGCAACATGAACCCTTGGACATGACCTTAGAAAGATATTATGCATTGTTAAACAACTGCCCAAAGGCTAATGTACCACATCATGGATGGGCTTCGTAATGAAACAAGGGAAACCCTAGGGATGTATGCCCAAGGTCAACTATACAAGCTACAAACCCATGAACTCCAAGAGCTTATTAAGTGGGTAGCAAAAGAAGAAGGAGAAATGGCTAAATGGGAGAATGTTGAAAACTCTCAACAGAACTAAAATCTCGAATTCGAAAAGGTCCATAACCATAAAGAGGAGAAATCAACTCACCTTGAGGAAGTGCAACCGTTTCTACCTTTGCCAATGCAACAATCACTAGATGAAATCATGACAAAGATTAATAAAATGACAGAGTGGTTGCACGGAAAATATGGAGAATATGTTAACAATAGTAGAGGTACAACTATGCCAAATCAAGAAATAGGACAGGACACCATGCAACAATCAGAACAAAGGGTAGAAGATAATAAGAATAAGAACTCAACTGCCAACTTCTCATATTAATGCAACATTGTACAATCACCCCAAAGGCCAATGCCCAGTTTTGTCACATTTACATAAGCATTGGGGGGGGGGGAGAGGGAGAATGTTACACCTAGATTTCATACAGAAATATCGGGTTCAACCACAATGGCAAAAGCCCCAATCGTGGGGGAAGCCATCACCAACCTGAGCATATCCTTTGTATGTCCCAATGCCAAATGCTTACTATGTTCAACACCCTGTTTCTCCAACCAAATTATCATCCTCTACTTCACCTCATCGTTATCATTCTCCAGAATACTATCCACTCATACCCTCTCCAACAAGGTCACCACCTCATGTACCTTACACTTTTCCTTAACAACAATCTTCTCATCCTTCACCTCCTTCTACATCACCACCAATTGTACCAAAAGGTTTTGCACCACAGCACCAACCTATGAATGCTACTTGTGCTACTACTATCAATAGCAATGGAAGTACTCAAAAGCGCCCTTTCTTTAGGCATGGCCATAGAAAGAAGCAGCATGATGCTGAACCCACTACATCTTCCAACCCTATGCAAGTTCAATGCTATGATGCATCCTTCTCCTTGAACTCAACACCTTGTGTTACCTTATCAGGGCCACTAATCAATACTCCAACAACTATGTGGCCCAATAAATATAACCACAGAGGGGGACACATTAATCCTTGCATGTCATCTTACGGTCAAGGGTGTCATAGTGGGGTAGCTCCTTATCCCATGACCCCATCATATAACCTACCCCACTATGTCTATTATGATCAAGTGTGTGAACCCTAATATGGGTACGTTCCAACCACCACATCAAAAGATACCCAGTGGCTTGGATATGAATGGGCCCCGATATTTCCAACATGCATGGATCCTAACCTTGCATTTATTAATTCTAGTCATACTCAACTAATTAGTTATGGGGGATATCCTCCATTCTAACAAGCAGAATTAATAAAGATTTTTCCTTTTCTTTAATTTCACAATTTTTGTTTTTTAGTTTTTCATCTTTCAATTTGTTGTTTTATCTTTTTATTTATTGTTTTGTCTTTTATCTTTTTATGAGTAATATCATCTATGAAGAAAACACTCATGTGACTCGTTGGTTGAGGTGTTGTTCTATGCTATCAAGTCTCAGGTGATTAATTATTTGGACAGTGAGCCCATCACATCCACCCAACCATTCTATTAATAAGAGGTTCTACTCTAGGTCCAATGATATTCTTTACATCATTAAAACTTAAAGTAATTTTGTGCTCATTATGCCCAAAGCGAAAAATGATGGACTAAAAGGGAATGGTCAAGGTGTGACATCAAGGGGACTTGTGGATTCTCTTTGGTGACATCTATCGGAGTTACCATGCAGCCTGGGTGTACTAAGATCCTTGTAGATCTAATGAAAAATGGGAGTAAGGGTAATAAAGGCACTCAATCAAGAAAACTCAATGCTATTCTAGGGGGTCCCACTGGAAAGACATGCACCCATGCCTGAAGGTAGGCAGCTTCTCTGGATTAAGCATTCAAAAACAAGAGAGAAAAGAAAAGAAAAAAAAAGCAAGAAGAGTATGCCAAAGTAGCCACACAAAAAGAAAAAGAAAAACTCAAGGTCAAAGTGCTGCAAAGCAATTTCAAATCACTCCTCCCTTGAACGAAATGCCAAGTGATCGTACACCTTGCTATCATGATCCTCTTATGAATGTTCACCATGGGATGAAACAATGTGATGTCACTGATTGAAGGATTGGACTTGGTATTAATTTTGGAGTGACAGGTTAATGACACATTAATCAAGCCCTACACTCAGGATTCATTGTGCCCTGGGTCAGTTACCTCATGTCCCAATCTCTACAATCCCTTCTACAATTCGCCTCATCTCGCTGCCCATGTATTGGTAACTTGTGTCTTGTGTAGCATTGAATTCATACCTCATTATGGTGGTATATACATGTGTGTGTTTTGTGGAACTAGTGTGGATTACATTTAACCCTTCTAGTGCCCACAAACATTTTAAGGTGTGGTTATGCAAGGGCATTATAGGTTGGAACCTGCTTTGGGGAGGATCCACTTGCGTAACCCTTGTAATATACACTCATAACACATCACCATCACATCATTATATACCCTCCAAGGATTACAGTACTCTTTCCCTCATCATCCTTCTGGTTCAAACATTCCTATGTACTAAAACATGTCATTTCTCCTCATCCAATTCATGCATTCCATTGCTAGATTATACACCATTATACTTTTTATGCCTTCAGGACTATTTTATATTACCCTGGACCTTTTACACCAACTTCAAGTCCTTCATTTTTGAGTTTAGAATTTTAGAAATTTATCAACTTTTCTAAGTACCCTACTTTAAATAGGCTACAATATCGTGTACACAATATCAGGTCCAATGTGATATTGGGGCCATGTTATCGTGTACGCAATATCACGTTAAACAAAATTATATATAGGGACCCCCCGTGCACACATCAACATCATTTTCAATTGTTCATGTGGGGGGGGGGGGGAGGAATTTTTCAAATTTTCTTCTACGACTCACAACTTGCACACCCCATGTTCCAATAGCCATAACTCACTTGCTAGTGCTTCGATTCTTATTTTGAAAGAACCTACTTGAACCCAGAGAGTTTAGCTTAGTCGTGGGGGAGGGGTACACTCCAAATTGCACATAAATTTTTTGAAATCCATCATTGCCTAAAGGATACTATAAAGGGTAATTACAAAAAAAAAAACAAACAAAAAATGATGATAAAAATTTGCCAAAAACAATCTTATCGCCTCACCTACACCAGGAAATTAAATTTTAAATTAGGGGCCCAATATTAAAAATTTTAGGGGACATTTCCACAAGATTTTCTAACTTTGAATCACACGAAATAAGAAACGAATTCATTAAGGTAGAAGTAAGGTATAATTTAAATTTTGTAAACAACCTTACTAATGGTCAGCCTCGTGTGATTACAAATGGCCCCTAAACATGGACAACAAGAAGGACCCTCTTAAGGTGTGTCCAAGCGACCCAGGAGAGGTAGAGGATAAGCTTCTCCTGAACAATGTGCAGAGTAGGAGGTGCAATCATTTAGCATCCATCAAGAGATTCCTACAACTGTGTAGTTGAGACAGGCGAAAGGAGGAGCTGCTGAAGCGCTTGGACAGGGACAACACCTCACATTGTCCCTAGAGTATGTTCAGGCTATTCAAGAAAAGTCCACGTCGGTAGTTGTGATTGTGGAATTAAATTTCAGACCTTTCTCGGAATTCACTCTTGAGGCCGTTAGGGACCAACTCAAAGGGTCCCCATTATGGCCTATCCTCTCTAAAAGTAGTGCCTAGTACTTAGGAGAAATGTATCAATTTTGGCACAATAAAGAAGAAGGCACCATAGTTGACATTTGTGGTGTGTCTATAGATTTTTCCACCAAGGCCATCTCGAAAGTGTTGAACCTTCCGAACACAGGGCCAAAAGTTGCTCACTTGTCCACTCGCTTTGATGCTAATGCACAAAGAGTTTGGTTAGACAGGGCGTATGGTAAAGAGGACAAGACATATGGAGAGTTGACACTAAAAGAAAGGATATACTTCAAGATTGGTACTTATCACATCTTTCTCACAAGAGGATTAAATAGAATTTCAACATATGCGACAAGAGGAAGTGCAATATTGATGGAAAAGGTTAATGCTAATCTTCCTCACCAGTATCTCATGGAGATCTTGAGGTAGTTTGAAGAATGCAAAACAAAGAAGTTTGCGTTGCCCTTACCTTGTCTCATCAGGAAGTTGTGCAAATGTGCTAGTATTCTAGGGTACACCAATGATGTTCCCAGAAGAGCCCAAAATGCTTCGTTCGCTGAACTACTAAAGCCACCAGCCCGAAGGAAAAGTGTTGGTGAGACATTGGAGCTAGAGCAAGAATAGATGGTAGGGGCCACTGCAACTCAAACTACAAGGCCTAACCAACTCCCAAGCATAGGGCCCAGTCAACAACAAGCAGGGCCTAGCACGAGCCAACGAGACCAATTGCCACCACTGTTGTAGGATTATAGACCATCGATGAGCCATCTCAGGGCCATCGCTGAGATGGTCAGTTGGGGAAGTCATGATGATGCTAATCTCTTTCGCATCATCAACAACACCGTACGACCCACAATTTCTATTGATCGTGCATGAGGCAAGGTGTCCATACAAATAGGAGGAGGGAAGAAAGATTAGTCACAACAGATTTCAAGGAATGATGCATCTTTCCAGGTGCAATTGGAAATAGGTGAAGGGGCCACAATGGTGGTCATGCAGCACCAAGATGTAGCAGGAGCCGCAGAAGTGGTCATGGACCACATCAAAGAATCTTTCAATGTATTTATTGTACCATTGGTAGATTTCATAGGAGCACAGGATGCTCAAGCTCTAGCTGGTCCCTCAATGACTCTTACAGAGCATGAGGATGTTCTTGATCAATTGCTGCAGATAAGACAAGTAATGACGTCCTTGTTCAACATCCCGCAAGATGTCACGAAAGTGCAATTAGACCTCATCTCCACCAAAGGAAAGCTGGTCATGGCAGAGACCAAGGTCGAGCACGTAGAAGCAGTGTTGGCAAGACTTCAAGAAAGGCTTGTTACCCTATAAGTTGCATAGCGGGACCCATCTTAGTTTGTTCCCGCAAAGCAAGTGGACACTTTCAGGACAGAGCAGCTTAATAAACTATTGGCAGATAATAAAAGAGTGGCGAAGGAGAAGGAGAAGGCTGACTGGATGCCTCCAAGGCACAAGCACAAACCTACAGGCATGCCAAGGTACTCAGGACCTTACAAGAAGAGAATAAATAGCTCGTTGCTGACAATCTTTGGTTGACCACTGTGGAGAAACAAAATAATGTTCTCAAGGAAAACTTTCAGTAATTACGAGAGCAGTTGATCAGGGTCAACTAAAACATGAACTGTTTAGCTAGAGAGAATCAAATCCTCTTAATGGAGGAGGTACGTGCAATCCGTCAGAAGATGGCCATTGAAATAAGCACGTGGTGAAACGAGGCCAAGTGACATGAGAAGTTAAAGAAGCATTTCAAAGACCAAATGGGGATGTACAAGCAAATCATAGAAAAGGAGATCCATATGGCCAAGGCCCACATCAACACGTTCAGTGCTCAACACATTGATTGGCAGGTCATATTGGACACATATGCATTTGCCCACTAGGCAAAGCTTAAAAGCTGGGACCTGCAGATTCAAGATCTCATAGAGTACATGGGATTAGCAAACCTGTGGTATGCCAATCTAGCCATGTTGATAGCAGAATGCTCGAGAATAGAGTTCGAAAAGTAGGTAGGTACCACTTATGCTAAATATGAAGTAGAATTTGCGGAGCATAAAAAAACATTGCAGAGGCTAGAAATCACAAATTCTAAACTAGAGGTGGTTAAGGCCAGCTACCAAGGACAAAAAGATGTCACAGTGGACTTGGCTTGATGGCTTACAGATTTTCAAGAGTACAGGGACAAAGCCAGAGCCTACGAGGAGGAATGACGGTTGTTTGTGGCCTGGTATGTCAAAGTAAATAAAATGTTCCCGCAACTACTATGTCCATGGGAGGTGTTGACTCCATCAAACGTTGAAGCATTAGCATGGACAACACAGGATCCCCAAACTAAAGAAGAAAAGCTCCAGGTACTATTGCAGAGCCATAAAATTCCAAAACCTGGAGCATAAGACAAGGGGAAGCATCCCATAGAGGAACCACCACCACCAGGAACCACATGAGTTCCACAAAATTTTGTAATTTTTTGATTTTGTAATTTTTGTGTACATGTCCCAATTTTTTTGTATTCAATTCTCCATTGTAGCATGAATAAATTCCTAGTCAGTCAATAATCCCATACCTCTCCACTATGTAATTAATGGATCTTGTTCTCATTTTGTTTAACATAAGGACGAGTTTTCATTCAGTCATGGGGGTATGATGAATCGTGATTCATTAGGCTCCAATATCGGACCTGCGATATTGCGGCCTGGCTAGTGATATCGAATGCATGATATCGTGACTCTTGTGTGGGCCTATAAATACACATGTAGATGCAACTAGTTGGAGGTCATTTTTTAGAGTCAAAGATAGTTTTAGCTAGAAATTAGTTTTCATTTTTAGTTCTTCTCAACTCTTTCTCCCAGTGCATGCCCGCAATGTGATGATTGTAATGGTATGACACCTTTATTCGAGTGTGATGTACTTGGACACGCACATGATCGGAAATAAAGATCGAGATTACTTAATCATTGCAACATTCACTTAGTTTAATTATTTAATTACTTTCTTAACTGATACTTCTCTACCCTCAACTCCTGTTAAATGTAGAATGAGTATGACTTAATCACGAGCATTTAAGTATGACTACTTGGTAACCCAGTAGCGTACCTAGGATCTACACTTGGTAATCCTAGTAGTAGTTGTGCACAATGTCCAAGATGTGTACAGATGATTAAGGATGGATGCTCATCACACTTAGGCTAGCTTAGACTCTATTCACCCTTTTCCTCTTAGTTAAAACAAAGTTACTTTCCATTGCCTCTAGGAGTATCACTAGTCTAGGACCATATCATACACCTCACTTTGGACTAAACCATACATGAAAAAGCAATTACTAGTCTAGGTGGGAAGACACTGAATTGCGATCAATGAGTGACTATGTAGATACCACAACTAGGCTATCTGCGGAGTTCGACCAGATTGTGCGTGAACGCTCGTATTCATATGGTTGAGTGTAGGGGTACCTCACCACTCATCAACAGGTGTGTACCAATGATTTGATCGAATTCCATAAACTTAGTTTCTAAGTTCGCTCGTAGTCCTAGACAATGAGTCAATAGAATGTATGATTGTTCTCTTCCTAACTCACACTTGTATTTCTGGTGTGTATGGTTACATGTGAGTTAAGACTTGTGATGTCTATTTTTGTAAGTGTTATTTATATTTTTTCTTATCCTAAGGACTAGGTGCATGAATGAAGATTTAAGGATTGATTATCTAACTATTTAACTACTCTAGTGGCTAACTATCCTATCATAAGTAGTCATTCCCACCTACCATACACATCTCGAACTACTGCTAGGTTACCAAGTGGTGATTACTAGGCATACCAAATGGCCACTACTAGGATTACCAAGTGTAATACTTTATACTTGAAGTGGTCATACTTATATTTCTATGATTAAATGCATTAATTAATTAGGACTTATGAAAGTCAAGTGCATTAAAAGTAAAGTGCAAGTAAGAAAGATTAAACTATCTCAAGTGCTACAATGAATATCAAAAATCTTGTCTTTGTTGTCATTCATGTTAATGTGTTTAGGTACATGGCATTCGAATAAGGATCTATAAAATCTCTTTAATTCATCTTGTGGGCACTTAGAGAGAAAATATTCTAACTCTAAAGAAATCAAACTACAAGAACTTCGCTATGCTATGGACCTAAGGTGTCATAAATGTGGTTGTTACATGCATTGATATAGGCTTCGCCTGCATCAACGTTGGTGCATTTGTATCAATGCAGATACGTCAATGGGGTTGCATCAATGCATGCCTGTCAATGTAGCCTATATACATTATGACTCATCATACCCCCACAAATAACTAAAAACTCATCCTCAAGTGAACAAAGGTAAGATCAAGTTTTTTATAAAATTTGGAAAAGTATAGAATTTATTAACTTAAAAACAAACAAACAAACAAACAAATAGACTAAACGACTTTGAGTACCAGATTATACAGGATTACAAAATTGATCTCCACAACAACAAAATTGGATACTTTACAAAATTCTAGTAGGTACTTTTGAGTTGCCAAAGATAAGATGAATTCTCAAATAGTGCCTAGAGGTGAAAGCTCTTGTGGTGCTAAAGGTTTTTTGTCAAATTTTGGCACTTGTGGCGATGAAGGTAAGTAAGGCTAACTTGCTACTGCTGGAGAAAGCTTGAAAGCATCTAGTAGCACTTTCATCTTCTCCTTTTTATCACATGGGTTGTATGTAGTCCACAAGGCCTCACTGATGTGGGTTGGCATAGGGATATTCCACGGGCATGGCATTGTAGGAAATAGATCCTTGGTGTTGACAAACCATGCTGCAAATTGTTTACATTCAATGTTGAATATCTTTATGAGGTTCTACAGCTTGTGGTAGTCATTCATTCTTCTAGCCAAGTTCTCAACAGCAGATCATTGGTCAATGTATATGCTCCTAAGAACTTTAAGCTCAGTGTTGGCTATCTCCAACTACTACTTGGTATCCTTGTGATGCTTGAATTTCATCTCGTATAAAAGATAGGAATTGGCCACTTGCTTTTCCAATATTCCCCTTGCCTTCCTCTAAGTAAACTAAGAAAGTTGCAGCATTCCCAAAAATTTAGGGGATTCTTGTCCACGGATGGACATCATAACTTCTTAAGCACTGGGATTTATACTTCTGGGCATCTAATTTTTGTGTGCTGAGAATAGTGGGATGATTTCCTCCAACCAATTGATGGTCCTTATGATCTCATTAGGATGGATTAAGGTTGGACAGTAACCTAATGGTTCCCCATCACCTATTAAGCCCTATTGCTGCTATAGTTGCTACTCATGGAATTTCTAGAGCCATTTTGTAGTTGCAAGCATCTCTAGTGTGGTTTCTCTTATAGGTGATGGTGGTGGTGGTCTTTCCTCTTCCTACAACTTGGTTGTTGCCTTATTCTTCATCATCTCCTACTAGGATGCAACAAAAGCATGACAAACCACATCATTGCCATAACAGGATATACCTCCTCTTCTATAGAGTTTTTTGGTTAAGCACAGGAAGGGGAGTGTCTTTCTTCTTTTCTCATTCTCTTTATAGTGTTTATCTATCTTCATATAAATAAGCTATGGAAGGTTGACTAGGAATGTTTCGCTTAGAGCAACACACACATGGGCAGAAAAGGCTATGACTTACCTGGTCTCATTGTGGGATTTAAGTGATAGGTTGTAATTTTAAAATAATCATGTTCAGCATTTGTGAGTGCACCATATGCCTTACAATCTACTTCATAGCAAGGTTGGATCCACTCCTTTTTGGCCTCTGGATCTACTTGGGTCAATATTTCTACCAATGTTATCCTGGTGTTAGGCAAACTGAGGACCTATGCAATGGCCTTACCTAAGTAGAAGACTATGATGTCCTTGATCTTAACAAATGCATCTCCTTGCTAGTTGTTCCAAAATAGGTAGGTCTCCCTCATGTACCATTCTCCACTAGATGAGAGAAAGGGCCACATGGGAGACCCCTATAATTGAGTGTAGACTTCCTTTGGTGCCAACTCCAAGAAGGATCCAAATTTTAGTTCTTGGAAAAAAAAATTTTGGACTTTCTTGGTTCTGATTCTTTCTAGTCATGCCTCTACTAGTGTAACTTCAAGATTAGGCCTTGACCTCAGAGCTTCATCTTGCCTAGATTAACTAGTCTCTATAGTAGAAATTTGTCAGACAAATTCAACTTCAGGCTCCTCTTGAAGAGATTCCATTGCATGTGTCAACTTGGCCTCTTGTTCTTTGGGCTACCATGGTTATTGTTGCTAGCCCCTTCATCCTTGTGGTCACTTCTTCCTAGGCTAGGAAGGTCCTCTTGCTAGTGCTTCTCTCTACATTGTCATCTATGATCACAAACGTAATCCCAAATTAGTGTTTTATATTATAACCCTTAGTTCTTTTGATACCTTTCTTATTAGATTGGGTTACACCTAGGTTTATTTGTGATCTTAGTAGGCTTATTATTTTAATAATTAGCTACCAAATTTCATTTTTGAGGTTTAACTCATTTCACATCAATATTTTAATATTATTTTAATGATTTATTTGAAAAATTTTCTAGAAGAAACCAAAGGTTTATGGCCCCCACGATGTAAAGTGTACCTCTAGTAGCTAAAGAATTGAAGAATAAGGTGAATCAGGTAAGCAGTGTGAGAGTTAGAGTGCTCAAAAGATCTTTGGGCTCTAAAAAGTGCAAAAACTCCTCTCTCATTTGGAAGAAAATGATGAAAAATTAACCAAGTGTCATGTGTATATATAATTTTTTTCTACTGCATTAATGAGGATGCATCAACACATTTGCTTGCATTAACAAGAATGCATCGATGCAATTGTTAAGATTGATTTTTCACATAGGAAAATTGAGGGATTTCGGAAGAGTTCGGAAGTGGAACAAGAGTCCAAATGAAGCTAGAAAAGTAGAAAAGAATGGCAAACATGGAAGAGGGTATTAAATTTGTTGAGAAAGAAGATTGAATTAGATTTGGATAAAATGTGGATGCTAAAATAATGCAAAATTGAATGTTCAAAAGATGTAATGATGGAAGCGATTAGAAACATGACTAAGGGATAGGAAGTTTAACTTGAAAAAGACTAGGGGGTATGCAAGTAGGTCCTCCCTAAAGCAAGTTAATGCCATTAATACCCTTGCATGTCCTCATCCCAAGGAGTCTGTAGGCACCAAGAATGATTAACGATCTTAGAAAGTCAAAAAGTAAATCCATGTGAGAGATCATTGAAGGATTATGATAAACCAAAATAGACATATTAATTGACCATGATAAGAGGCAATAAGGTGGTTAATGATGAGAGTAGAGTGATGGAAGAGAGAGATTGGTAAGAGGATCTTGCATCTCAGTCACATAAAGTCTGATGAGTGGTGAGGTACCCCTACACCCAACCATACGAATACGAGAATTCACACGTGATTTGGTCGAACTCCAAGGATTAAGTGCTTATGTGCCTACGTAGAACAAGGATGAGTTATGTAGTCATTGTCTTCCCAAGCTTACTTGTAAGGCACAATTGTATGGTTAAGTAAACTTGAGGTGTATGATTTTTATGTTTTTCTTTTATATTTTCTATCCTAGTCTCCTAAGTGTGTGCAATGAAAATATTTAATTAACTAATGGGTTTTGTAACTCTAATGTGAATCAAATCCTAACACCAGCATTCGTTCCCACTCTCCGAACACATCCTAAACCAGTGTAACACTACTGGGATTACCAAACACTAGTTGTTACTAGGTTACCAAGTGTTCCACATGTGCTCGAAGTGGTCATGTTGAGTGTGCTAATTCATCAATAATTGATAATTAATAATTCTATGGAAATAACATTAATTAACTACTGAAAGCATCAAATAATAGTAAACAACATTAAATGCAATAATTAAGCTATTCTGAATGTTGCAAGGTTTATCACAAAGTTTGTCTTTATTTCTAGACACAAGGTGTGCTCAAGTACACAATGCTCGAATAAAGATCCATTCACTCTATGACTCCTACTATGGGCACTCAAAAATAATTCTAACTCTAGAATAGAAAAACTGTAAGAGTTCGGCTAAGGGACTAAAAAACTACCCTCCAAGACTAAGCGTCCTTGTCTCTTATTTATAGCCAATGAGACAGGCTTCAACATCGCATGTCCGATGTCACTTGGCCCATCCGATATTGCGTATCCAATATTGAGGATCCAATATCATGGGTCCAATATTGGGTCACTTATTTGGTGACTCATCATACCCCCATGACTAAATAAAAACTCATCCTCAAGTTCCTTACAAAATATTGGAAAGGTATGAGATTATTGACTAAACAACAACTAATGATAACATGGAATGATAGATTCAAAGTGCCTAATGAACAAGTTGACAACGTATTATAGCATTGGTGTTCATAACCATTGTGGTGAACACTGTACATAGATGACATCCAGTCCCTCATTTGATAACTTGAAGAGAGAGAGAGAGAAAAGAAAATGAGGTGCATTGCTACCAATGTCAAAAATGTGTACATCATTGTTCATCCATGGCCACATGACTCAGCTTGTTCCTTTCATAAATGCTCTTGCTCTAGTCCATCCTTAGTACTTCCTTCTATCCCAGTCTATTGTTCATGTGATTGCCATCTACACACACAACACAATCATAAATTAGCAAGGATAGATATGATATAATACAGTTGATACCTTACCTTGATATGAAGTACATTGGCTAGGTTGTGGATATGGCAGATACTAGGTTAGAGGTTTGTAATTGATAACTACCCAAGGTGTAGGGGTAAGAGAAGTAATGGAATGAAAATTTTGTGACAGGCCCCCACAACTAAGAGCAAACCTCTAGTAGCAATAAGATGGAAAATGAAAGAAAAAGGAAGATAAGAGAAATAACAATGGTAAAGCCAATAAAAATGCATAGAAGGAAAGAGAAAAACAAAACCGGTTGTCATGGATGGGGTGAAATAAGAAATAGTTGATTGCAAGAAATGTTTAAGGAAAAGAACTTAACAATTACACCAAAAAGGAATGCCAGTAAGTCCTCCCCAAAGTAGGCTTATGCCCTTTCTACCTTGACAAACCCACAAACCAGAGAGTCCATAGGCTTTAGGAATGACATATGGAGATAATAGTTAAGAATTCACCCACAAGAATCTACCAAAGAATAAAAATGCACCAACTAAGATATAGACTAATCATAAAATTGGCAATGAGGTAGAATACAGGAAGCAAGATGGAAGAGAAGAGAGAATGGAATGGAATCCCAAAATCAAGGTTGTGTAAAGTCCCTTGTGTATTACGTGGTTAAGGTAACTTAATAAAATTCAATCCAAATCCAAATTAAAACTAACTATATCTAGTGACCTTGCATCAACACACTTGACCAACCCATCCTCCTGAAGCAACAAGAATTCTTTCACAGAGCAACCACCATTTCAAAAAGAGAAGAATAGAGAAACAGGAAGTGAGGAAGGGCCCTAGTTAGAGGGAACCTTCAAGCATGGGTAACATGTCTTTCTAGTACCATAACCGGTGCTTGTAGCCCATATTTCCTTTATTATGTCTAAGGGGTGTGCTTTGAATTTTCACCCATTTTTTTTGAGTGAGAACCACACCATGCAAAGAATTATTTTATTTATTGAACTTTTTGATATTAGTCGATAGCGAAATGGTGGAAATCCTATGAAAAACATTCAAGCATCCAAGAGAATAGCTAGCACAAATGCATCGAATCCCCTTGAAGTCACACCCTTTTCAATTCATTTGAATCTTTCCTTGGTTTGAAGAATACCAAGCCACAAATTCATTAATAGGTTTGATTAGAAAAAAGGGACAGTACACTTCCAAAACAAAGGAAGACCATAGAGTTGAATGGATGAATGGATGATGTGGACTCATTGCCTATTTTATCAAAAGAAACCATATCCTAATATTGGCATTAAAAGTTAAAGGTAAAAACCAAACATTAGCAATCAACACCATTATAGTACAACCCACCATCATGAGCACTTACTATGTGACAAGTGAAAATAAATCAAACAAAATGTAATAGAAAAAGAAATAACATAAATGTTAATGATGGTGTAAAACAAAAATAAGTAAAAATGAAAAATGTGTAAAACAAAACAAAATAAAAGAAACTAAGGGCTTAGAATAATTAGCATTGGTGGCCATCTCCCCCATGACTGAGTTGGAAGGAGGAGATCCAAAATAATTAGCAGGGCTATCCATCAATAGAGTTAGTGTTAGTACTGGCCATTTTGGGCTCATGGAAAGGTTTGCTTTTCTAGATGTTGACCAATAATTTCTTATTTGGGCTTCTAGGTTTATAGATCATCATGGCCCCTGAAGGAAAAGTTTCATGAATGATATAAGGTCCTTCCCACAACATTTGAAATTTAGTTCGTCATGGCACATGTGCGGGATTCCAATAAAGAACCCTATCTCCTGGTTGGTATTTGACTTTTCTAATTGTTAGGTCATGACATCGTTTGTTGAAGGCCTTGTGTAGTTTGTTGGATGATAGGGCAACTAATCAATTTTCATCTAGCAAGTTAAGATTCATTAACCTTTCTTTTTGTGCTAGACTGAGGTCACGGTTAAGGTCACATGCTATAGATAGTGTATGGAGCTCAACTTGGATAGGAAGTAGGATTTGATCCATATTTAGTAAAGCATAACATCATACTTGACCCTAGTATCAAACCGGTTAAACAAAAGGTACACAAGATTAGACTAGATTTGGCCTTAGTATTTTGTGATGATATTGTGAAGCTTTACCAAGTTGATTTTATTCGTGCCATCAATTATGCAAATTGGGTATCTAACATAGTGGTAGTCCCTAGGAAAAATGGGAGTATTTGTATCTATATTAATTTTGGTAACCTCAACAAGGCAACTATTAAGGATGATTTTTTGTTATCTAATATTGATGAACTCATTGATACTATGGCTAGACATGCCTTGTTATCCTTTATGAATGGGTTCTTGAAATATAACCAAGTTCAAATTAATCTAGAGAATCAACGGTACACAATCTTCATGACCCCTTGGGGAATATTTTATTATACCATGATGTCATTTAGTTTAAAGAATAGAAGAGCAACCTATCAATGGGCCATGACCTACATTTTTAGCAATTACATGCTTTGATTATTTAATGATTTTGTTGATGATATAGCTATTAAGTCCAAGATGGCCAACAACCATGCACATGACTTAACCCTAGTATGACAATAATGTCTTAAGCATGAGCTTAGAATTAATTCCAAAAAGTATGTTTTCAATGTCAAAACTAGTAAAATGCTTGGTTTCATAGTATCCAAAGAAGGAATACATGTCAATCTTGACAAGGTTAAGGTCATAACCAATCTAACACTATCCAGCAATCTTAGGGAACTATGAGGTTTACAAGGTAGATTGCAATTCATTTGTAGGTTCACCTCAAGGATCACAGATAAGGTACAATTTATGAAACACTTGCTTATGAGAGGAGTTTACTATGAGTGGATTGACTAATGTCAAGAATCCTTTGACAAAACTGAGTAATAGTTGGTCCAATTGCCTAGCTTTCATCCTCCTTTGAAAGATAATCATATCTTACAATCTCTAAAGCCTTCATAGCCTCTTTGCTCTGTCAAAAATGAGAGGATGGAATAGAACTACCTATCTACTACTTAAGCTATGCATTGATTGCTTATGAGACTTGATACAATAAGGTTCAGAAGTAGTGCCTAGTCCTAGTCTTCTCTTTGAAGAAGTAGAAACACTACGTCTTTAGGAGCCAAGTCATGTCATAGTTATAGACGACATACTGAGAGCCATAACAACCAATATATATAAGAGTAGTTAAATAGCTCATTGGAAAGTGATAATAGCTGAGTTTGATCTACATTATATCTTCCAAGCCTTAATGAAAGGCTTATCTATAGCCATGTAATTCATAACTTTCCTAGTTGAAGACAATGTAATCATAAATTATAAATTCTTAGATGAGCACATTAACATTGTCGATAAAGTACTTGAGGGATATGAGGCCATCACGCACTTTGATAAAGCTCAACTATCCATGGAGCTAGTATTACCACCATTATAATTCTACCCTCTAGCAAGATCCACCCTTTTACCTATCATTTCTAATTTCCATGCACTAAGAGCATAGTGAAATAGAAAGGATTAATTAAAGCAATGATTGTAGTTCATAACCTTAGAATTATACATCTAATGATAAAGGATGATTCACAACTTGTAGTTAATCAAGTGATAGAAGTTTATGCATGCAATGTTAAACATTTATAATATTATTATGATCTACCCAAAAAACTCATGTTGTAGTTTACAAATGTTGGTATCCAACATAATTTCCAGATCAAGAACATCCTAGCTGATGCCATTATAACCTTAGCCCTAAGTGCAACATCAAATGTGTTTAGTAAGTTACCCTTCTTAATGGACAACTATGCTTTGATCATCATGCAGAACATTAAATATCCCTCTATACCTAGCATCAATAATACCCCTCAAGAAGAGTAGTACGATGACATTAAGTATTACCTAATGCAAGGTGAACCTCCAAAAAACCAAACTACCTCTTAAAATGATGTTGTACATAAAAAAGCAAAGAAATATGTCATGGTAGCTGATAACAAATTATGTTAAAGGTCCTATCATGATGTATTGTTAGTGTGCTTGGGAAAAATCAAAGCTTGCACAATCCTTGAGTAGATTCACAAGGACATATATGGGAGACATATAGGACCTAGAGCCATCACCACAAAGATTAGATGATTAGGATACTACTAGTCCTATATGGAATGTAACAACCTATAGAAGGTTAAGACCTATGATTCCTATTAATAGTATAGTAACTTAATACATGTGCCACCAACTGAGTTACATACCACTTAGATAACATGGCCATTCTAATAGTGGGAAATCAACATAGTTGGACCAAATGCCTAAATCCTTTATAGGGCATAGTTTCATCATCACCATAATCAAGTATTTTACAAAGTGGATTGAAGCTATCCCTCTCAAAAAAATAAAAATGTAAAAAGTCTATAAGTTTATCTTAGATAACATGGTATTCCATTTTGGCTTACCTTTGACAATCATTATAGATAATGAACCATAATTTAGTAGCCAAGAAAGACACGCCTTTTATGAACAACTAAACATTAAGCATTCCTTTTCATCACCTTAATATTCACAAGCCAATGGCCAAGCTGAAGCCAACAACAAGGTCATTGTAAACCTCTTAAATAAGATTTTAAACAATGGTAAACACAAATGACATGAACAATTACTATATGAACTATGGACATATAAGACAACCTTAAGCACTATAACTAGAGCCACCCCATATAGCATGCTTTATGGATTTAAAGTTGTTTTACCTCATGAGTTGCAAGTACCATCCTTAAGGGTAGCTCTAACTGACTTCATCAATGATGAGTAGACTAAAGAGTTCCATACCATAAACCTTAATTTGGTGGAGGCAAGGTGAATACAAACACTCACCAATATTGAGTGATACTAAGAGTAACAAAACTAATAACATCATCATGATCTAAATAGGAAGAAATTTAAGGAAGGAGACCTTATCCTCAAGGTCATTCATGAACATGCAGACAAGTTCTCAGATAATTGGAAAGGATTTTTCTTGGTTATCAAATCTTATGACAATGGAGCATTCAAATTCACAAACATGGATGAGAATGAATTGGCCAACCTAGTCCACCATCCCTATCTCAAACCATATTTCATCTAACATTAAGTTATTTTTTGTAGCCTTTATTTTCCTTTATTCTCATGTTGGATGAATAATTAGCATTGGTAACATTAGTAACCTACAACATTCAAGCCTGCATAAGCCTTTGCCTCTTTTTAGCCTTTTACAAAGACTATAAATTTTGTATGAATTTACATAGCATGAAACAAATTTTACATGTTTTGTTAATTGTGACCAATGATGGCCTACATGCTCTCATTAACTCATGAAATCTTTTGTAAACACATGTATTCTTTGACATGTTTGATTATCCTCTTGGAGTTGTGCATGCAGGATGAGCTTGAAATCATCACAAGGGCAGGATCTATTGTAAAGGGTGAGTTGCCATGTGACCTCGATATATGGGATTTAGTTAGCTTATTTAATATTTTCAATAGTACTTACCTCACATCATCTTCATTACCCCTCTTGAGCCATAACATTGTAGCCAAATCATAGCTTTCCTTGCCTTGCCAACAATGAAAACCTGTGTTTGACATCCATGCATCATGACCACATGACATCTCATTTAACATGCCCTATTGCTATCAAATTTGCTGAATGTAACACATCTCATTCAATGAGAAAACAAATATTCAACCTTGACAATAAAAATTAATGAAGGTTTTAATTCCATGAAAAAAAGGGAGAGGAGGTAGAAAATTCCAAGAATGCAAAAAGACCAATGTAGCCTCAAGTTAAGCAAGTCAATAGCTTTCTTTCTCTCTTAAAAGAAAAAAAGAGTGAAAGCCAAGTGGCCAAAGAAGCATATTACCAAGTGTTGGTTCCTCCAAACATGATTGAGTAACTAATAGTTCCTAGTGTAATCTCTTCAATTCAACAATCATGGTATCACTATACCATAGTAATGAGGTCAATATTTGGGATTCTTTGTTAGCTCATGTGACCATTCTCCAATAGCCAATGTAGCCATTATCTCATCCCAAACTCTCAACATCCTATTGTAACCTTATTTCACCTTTGTGAGCACTTCTTGGCATGATTCGATACCTAGAGAATAAAGTATGACGAGGAAGCATTAGTGATGAATCTACAATGGTGTTTTACATTCTTTGTTGATGTCTCTCGAGTTAATCCTTAAATCATCAACAAAGAGAGGCCAATGAAACACCTCTAGGAAAACTTCATGTTCCAAATAAAATATCATAGCCCAAATTTTTATAGTAATTTGATAGAGGTCTAAAGGAAAAAATAACTTTTCTATTTTCCTACCAAAAATCCTATCATGAACCTTATACTAGCAAAATTTTAAATAATTTTTCAATGAAAAAGTGATATTTGTAGCCCACATGTTGAAAATTTCACTTACTCTAGCTTGTGAAGGCCAAAAATACTTTACATGTTGTGAATTCCCTACATTCTAGCTTATGGAGGCCAAAAATTCTTCACACACTATGAATCCCTTGTATTCAAGCTTGTGGGGGCTAGAAATGCTCCTCATATTATAAATTGAATGTACACTAGCTTCTGGTAGCTAAAAATGCTCCAAATGTTACAAAAATTTCTCTTTTTATTTCATACGCTACATATTCCAACTTCACACACTATGGTAGCATGTAAGGTAGTGTGTGGAATTTGGGCTTTAGTTTTACATGCTATACATCTTAGTTCAACCCATTGGAAATCATGTATGGCAATGTGTGACACTTCGGCTTTAAGTGCACATGCTGCACTTTAACCTAGGAACAATTTGTAATGCACAAAAACTATAACAGATGCAAGTGCAATAGATTCACAAAATGTCAATACCAAATTTGATACATCTTTTTGAACCTTTTGAGCAATCTCATAGCAGAATACTTTGTAGAGAATTGCAAGATTTGCAAAAAAATTTTGTAGCTTTTTTCACAGCTTTAGTAACATTGATTTCTAAGCATAGCACTTGAAGAAAGAATTTATTTGATTGTAGATGAGATTGGGAAACTAGGGTAGAGTTTATGTAGAACACACACTACAATCTACATTAGATCACAATAGGCATACTAATTTCTAAAGCTTTAACATGCTTAATCTATACTCTTTTTGAAACCCCCATTTTGCATTCATTGATAGTTACATTTAATAAGAGATTTGCATTGATTCCTATTTTGCTATATTTCTATCCTATTTTCCCTAATCTCAAATCTTGCACTATTTTTCTAGATGTATTTATTATAGTTTATTCTTACATACATAAAGAAGTAATGAATTTTTAAGTCCCTAAGCAATTAACAAGGTTATTTAGGATGCTCTAGATCATTTTTGAGACCCATGGATCTGTAAGTTAAATTGTCTTGTATGGAATCTTTTGGTTTTTAAGGAATGAAATTTTTTATTATTATAGTTTCAAGTACAATTTGAAGCTTGATACCACCTTGGACTAGTTAATGAAAGTGAGATAAGGATCCCTTGAACCTATCCAAAAGTTCATTCAAAGATAGAATGTGATCCTTAACAAAATTCTTGAATCCATCTTTGAAACACACCTCTTGGATATTTTTAAGGAAGAAATTAATAACTTTATCAAATCAAACTATACTACTTGGACCCCTGATCACTCGGTCAAGCATTTTCCCTAATCAAGAACATAACGGATGTAGCAAAAGCTAGTCATAACTCTTCTTATATAGCCTACAAGAACCAACATATGAAAAGGAATATGGATAAGGGTAGACAAATACATATAACCATAGCCATAGTTGCTAAAGATCTCAAAAAAAAAAAAAAAGATGAGCTAAGGACATCATAACCTGAAGTCCCTACCTCTACTGCTCAACCATCTATCTCTGATGCTTCTACATCTAATTATCCAAAGCCCAACTTTGAATGAAAAGATCAATTCAATTATACTAAAGTATCAATGAAACTATCAAAGCTTCTTAATCAATTACTTAAAAGTAGTTGTATTCAACACAAGTAGCTATCTAAAAATTCTCATAAGAGACATGATCATATTTCTAACATTAGTAGAGACACTACCATAACCACAAAATATGCTTTACCTATGCCTAAGCACTTCAAACTAGACTAATTTTGCTACTGTCACCAACTTTTATTCATAATACTAATTTCTTCTTGGCCTTGAAGAATCATCTTTAGAAAATGATAGATAGTGGAGAATTGTTCTTAGATGCATCCAATATTGTTAGGTCCCAGAACTAGCCCATGCAACTTTACAAGGATTCCTTAAATGCTAGTAATGATCCATACACTATAGTCATGGTCAATGTTCATAACAAGTCTAAACCTGCTTGGAAGTTATTTGTAGTTTGGATACCTCCTCATCACGATTAGTCTTCAACTTTCACAAGTTCAAGAATCTTGTTAATTATAAGTGTATCACCATATACACCTTTTAAAATACCTTTTATCATTAGAATGTCTTCTCCTTCCATTGATAAATCCATAGCTCATGTTGACTAACATCCTCTTATAGTGGCCAATGCACAAAATATCTTCACAATTGAACAACAAGAAGTTACCACGTAAATAACAAAAACCATCAGCTCCTAAGTCCATGACAAAGGAAAACACTCAATAAAAGGCCTAGAAGGAAGTAGGTCAACCAAAATCCAACCCAATCTCAACTATGCCCATGAACACTAATGCTCAAACTATTTTAACTAACTAGCTGAAAGAGAACCAAAAACAAGAGAAAAGTAAGAGGCTAAAACAATAAATGCATAAACCTAAAGTTAAACTTCTAGGTAAGATGGAGGAAGTGAAGGCCAATAAAACTAAAAAATCATCCACCAATAACAAGAACTTCCTCACTACCATGAAATAAGTAAAATCTCACTAAAATATAAAAATACATTATTGAGCCTTTATGATTTGATTATGATCTCTCCCACTCATCATGAAGCTTTAGTCAAAATGTTGGCTTCAATTATTGTAAGCAAAGACATGCTTACCAATGAAGAGTCTAACCACTCTATAATTATGCCACCTCCTCTTAAGGAAGAAATGAAACAAACTACTTTGACATTTCATGTTAGTTAAGAAAAGAGCAATCCGTAGAGTAGTGAAGTGTTATGAATCCCTATTTTCATAATCATTTAAGTTGGATAGTATAAGGTGAATTGAGTACATGTTAATAATGGAGCAGCTATAAATATCATCCCTTTACCTATTTTCAAATGGTTAAGCCTAGTTGAGAATATCTAGGACACCTTCACTTCCATGCTTAAGTCATTTAATGGATCATGGGTAGTAGTGAGAGGATACATCTTGTTAGACTTTGTAGCTAGGAAATAATTCCCCATATCCATTGACTTCCTAATCATTGAAGAAACACCAAGCTTTTACTTCATCTTAGGATAGCCTTGGTTAGCTAAGTTGCAAGCATGTTCATCACTAGTCAATCAAGTAATTCATATATCTTACAAGAGAGATGAAATCATAATTCATGGAGATAGCATAGTTCCCTTCTCAATTAATAAAATTGACATAGAACAAGAATTTGAGGTGAAATTTTAAGAAGAAAATCCTATAGTCAAGAATAAAATCAAAGATCATACCAAAATCAATGAAGCCAAAGCCAATAACACCAAAGCCAAAAATGAACCTTGGGAGAAAGTCCCATTTAGTATCATTAGCAAAGGGAATGGAAAATACAAAATTATATAGGAAAAGTCTTACTAGTTTTCTAATCTATCAAAGATTAGAAAATAGACACATAATTAATGTGGCCATCTAGAGCCTAAAACTAATAAACCATGATCTTCCAGGGCCTAAAACTGGTAAACCATGACCTTCTAGGACATAAAACCAGTGACACTATGGCCTACCAATGCCTAAAAATTATGAATGTAATAGCCTCTTCTTTCTTCACCTCATACATACATTGTGGTCAATTTACTTAAGAGCATCATTTATAGTTTTTACTTAAATGTTTATGCCTTGTTTTATCATTTTTATTACATCATATTTTATTTACTAGTACTTTGTAGCTTTTTCCTTTTTCATTTTTGCCTTAAGTCATACATTATATTTACCATTTATGTTTGCATAAAAACATAAAACATAAAATAAGTAGAAAATCATCCAAAATCAAAATGCAACACGTGTATAGGCAAATAATCAACAATAGTAGCCATAGTTACACTATGTAACAAGCAATAAATAATACATGGTCTCTAAAATCATGATAGCCAATAAAACAATAACAACCATGTAGCCTTAACAACATCAAAAATAATAATTCTATCATCATCATCAGATTAGCTAAGCCATGGGAGGAGGAGAGGGAATGTTGTTAAGCCATCACCATCATTGCTTGGGGCCTATCGACAATAAAAGCATGTAACCATTAGTGACAATGATAGCATAAATATAGCTATTAAAACATAAAACCATTAAAAAATAAATGAGATATTTTACCAAATACTTAACATGAAAAAACTAAGTTTGACATTTTTTCATAAAATTAACATAAAAATAGAATAGTTTCACATTTTGAAAAACCAAGTTTAACATTTTGTCAAATAGTTGACATACACAACATAAATGAACATTTTAACAAACAATTAACATGAAACAACATTTACTTAGAAACATGTTACAAAGATCAATAATGCTAAGGTCTGAAGAGTAGAAAAATCCTAATAACAATGGTTGAAGAGTTGAAACAATCCAAAATAGTAGAAATGAGGGTAGAGTAAAGCAAAAAATGTTGAGATTTCTTCATCTTGAGGACCTATCTGCTACCATTCTTTCCTCATAAAAATTTCAAAATGCCTAATACGTTGTAGTCCCAGGTAGGTAAGGATAAAAACAATGCTCTATCAAAGCCAAAGACCAAGCACACTAATCACAAGATTAGAGAAAACTCCACAACAGCTATCCCAGGCACCAAGCACTAAAATGCTATCAATATTGATAAAAGAAAATCCAAAACCATGCATTAAAGCAATAAAATGAGACAAACACTGGCCTCAAAGGTAGGAAATTTTTTTAAAAGATTTATTATTGATTGTAAATAGTATAAATATTGTGAATTTGGCCAAAACTATAAGAAACGTTGCAAGTATAGGCGCAAAAGCCCAAAATTCATCACAAGTTAAGCAAAAAATCCTAATTCATGGTAATTCAAGAATGAAAATCTTGAAAATGCAATGATCTAGCGACTAAAAATTAAAAGTGTTGTCCCAAGCATTGGAAAAATCCAAAACACTACCATTTTTTTTGAATTACTTTCACAAAAAACCCTAGTTTTGACCACCAAAATCTTAAGTTGACATCATGAAACTTAGAAAATTTGCCATCATGGCCAAGAACCCTACTACAATGTGTTTCCCAATCTCAGAGGTTAAAAATGCTAACAATGGAAAGAAAAAATCCCATAAATTCTATCATATGTGGCCACAAAAACCAAAAATTCAGGAAAATGACTAGAATAGGCCAAAACATTGGACATGTCACTAAGAGAAAACACTAATTAACATCATAAAAAGTGAAAAATCCAAAATTTTATTTCTAGGACTATCAAAGAAGCTAGAACCTTGATTCTACGTAGTCGAAAGCCAAAATTTTGCATACATAGGCCTACAAAAATCTAGAACATTCTTAAATTAGGCTAGAAAACACAGAGAAAATGGGTACATGAATGTTGTAGATCTAGATCTCTCTCTGGTAGATGGTGTGAAAGTATGGATAGAACAATCCTCTCAACCTTCTCTTCTTCCTTCATTCCTCCATTCCTACTCATTGATCCATTCTTCCTTGACATGGCTACTAGATCTTGTATGTTCTGCCATTGACTGTCAACAAGAGAAGGCTAGAATTCCCAGGTTTGCTCCAACACGTTAAGCACAAGAGGTATGAAAAATCAAAGTTTCCTAGATACAATATTGTAATTGGATTTTATTATCCAAGCCTATCCCAAATACACTATGAGAATGAAATTGAAAATGAAATAGGTCAAATGCAATACTAGAATGAAATTGATGTCATCCATTAATATTTCATGAAAAATTACTTGTTGTAGCTTAAACATGTTATGCCTAGTTGCCCAAGTAAGCTAAGTGTATCCCAAATACATTGTTTAAATTAAATTAAGATTGAAATTAACTCTACACATTAACACTTGATTGAAAATTGGCTTTTCTTGTTTAAAACACTACCCATGTACTCAATAAAGATGACATGTGGGCCCCATAGATCATAAACAAAAAATATCAAAGGTTAAACATGCTATGCTAATGAAATAGAAAATAAAAATAACTAAACACACTATGGAGCCTAGATCTATTGCCTACACACTACCCACTTTAGCCTAAAATGCTAACATGTGGGCTCCATAACCTTGGATTTCAAGCACCAAGGATCAAAAACATTGTAGAGATGAAATTGACCAAGGACATTACCTTGTGGGATGAAATTGTCTTCCATAACTTAAAATGCTCTTATTTTGTAACAATAGGCTAATAGGTGGGCCCCACAAATCCTAAGATATCAAGTGCTAAATACATTGTCACAATGAAATTGAAAATGAAATTAGCTCAAATACACTGTGGCCCTAAAGTTAAGAATGAAATAGATCTAATATGTTGCCCTTTATTATGAAATTGACATTCTTAGCTTAAAACACTACCTTTTTTGTCTAATAAGTGGACAATTGGATTCCATGAACTCAAGATCTAAGATACTAAGTACTGAAAATGTTGTAGTAATGAAATTAGCCTACACAAGTTGACAAGCTTGAGTTTATGTTCAACATGCTACCTAGATTAGTTAAATATGCTAACATATGTGTCCCATAGCTTCTTACCCAAAACACAAAGGATAAAAAATGTTGTACTAGTAAAATTGACAGCTTATTTGACATAAATATGATGTTAACCAAATCTATACTATCCATGTGTTGTTTAGAATAGCCTATCACACTATCAACCTAGGCCATGATGCCCACACACTACCATACTAGCTCAAACACACTGTCAATATGAATTATTTTTTCATTTATAGCTTGTTTGATATTAAAACACATTACTTTATTTATTTTTTCCTTTTGGATATAGTTATCACCTTTTTTACCTTAAAATAACCAAGAGAAAAATTAACATTATTTTTTACCTTGTTTAACCTTATTCTACATTATTTTACCTTATTTTGACATCATTTGTGCCTTATTCTACCTTCTTTCATCTTAATTTATCTTGTTTTTCCTTAGTTGTTGTGACCTTCTTTTGCCTTGTTATATCTTATTTGATGTTGTTTTACCTTTATCTTGCTTTATTGTGCTTTATTATTACATTGTTTTGCATTGTTTTAACTTTCTTTGGAAAAAATATCATGCAAATGCCACTTAATGTGTTCTTATTAACATGCAAGATTGAGCTATGAAGATATGGAAATAATTCGATTTCCACATCCCACCCCCTTCCCAAGCCCATATATAGACATAATAGAACTTTTTTCACTTGGAAAGTGATGCAGTAACAACTTATGGGGCATTTTTCAATTCCAACAAGTTAAAGTATGCAAGATTGTAGCTCATGGACTACTAACCTTACATTTACAATAAAATCTTATCTTAAGCTGACTAGTGAAGGTTACAGGTTACAACATGTGTTTTCTTGATGGTGTTTTAGTCTTACATACTACAAATTTTGTATTGTAAAATAAGAATAAACCTTTGTAAAAGTTCTACTAATTATCTCTTGTGTTGATTAATGTTTACTTGTTGTCTCATGTAATCTCATGCATTCTTTTATTTGTTTTCTTGTTCTCTCCAAGTTGTGTTTGCATGATGATCTTGGAGTTATCGTAGAAGTGTGACTCATCATAGCAATGAATTACCATGCTATATGAATACATGAGATTTGACTAGCTTGTTAAACATTCCAATAATGCTTGCGTCATACCATTCCTACTACTATTTTATCATCGTAGCCATTCATTAACTTTAGCCTTCCTTCCCCTTGCTAATGATAAAAACCTATGTTTGACATTCATGTATCATGGTCATATGACATCTCATATAACATGCTCCATCAAGAAGTTCATTAAATCTCTAGACACTTTATTCAACAAGATAATAAGAATTTGGCCTTGACAACGAAACCTTAAAGAAAACTTTGGTGGGGTTGGGGGGTGCAGAGAGAGAGAGAGAGAGAGAGAGAGAGAGAGAGAGAGAGAGAGAGAGAGAGAGAGAGAGAGAGAGAGAGAGAGAGAGAGAGAGAGAGAGAGAGAGAGAGAGAGAGAGAGAGAGAGAGAGAGAGAGAGAGAGAGAGAGAGAGAGAGAGAGAGAGAGAGAGAGAGAGAGAGAGAGAGAGAGAGAGAGAGAGAGAGAGAGAGAGAGAGAGAGAGAGAGAGAGAGAGAGAGAGAGAGAGAGAGAGAGAGAGAGAGAGAGAGAGAGAGAGAGAGAGAGAGATGCCAAGAAAGCTAAGAGGCCAAAGTAGCCTAATGCAAAGTAACAAGTAATGGCTCAAAAAAATGATAAGCCAAGTAGCTAAAGTAGCCAATACCAAAGCACTAATTTCTTCAAATCCAAGCATATGTAACTGATACAACAAGCATAAAGCACAAAGGTCTCATTAGCAAAAAAATACGTCGCTAGCCATAACTATGATGTCAAAACATTTGCAATTCTTCATTAACTTGTTTAACCACTTCCAAATAACCAATATAGCCAATCCTTTACTTTGAATTCTCACCATTCCATGTGAACCTTACTTCATCATCGTGAGCACTCCTTAGCATGATTCGATAGCTACAAAATCAAATGTGAAGAGAGAATCATTGGTGACAAACCTGTAGCAGTGTTTCACATTCTTTGTTAATATCTTTTAGGTCAATCCTCAAAATATCAACCAAGAGTGGCCAATGAAACACCTTAAAGAAAATTTCAATTGTAAACAAGAAAGCCTTATAGTAAAATTTTAATTGTAGTTTTGATTAGATTTAAGAGCAAACACAAATACCTTGATTTTCCTTGAAAAAATTCACTTTTTGATCTTGTTTTATGAAAATCCCATAATATTTTCACTCTACAAGATGTAATTCATGGCATAAAATGTCAAATACGCTATGAATTACACCAAAACAATGTAATTTAACCTGTAATTGTCAAATACACTACCAAAAATACTATGGTTAAATTCACTATGGTCAAAATGATGGTGATAAAACCCTTGTAGTTTTGGGCTATACAATGGTTAAATGTTATGTGACTGACCAAAAATCTTGTAAAAACCTAATCAATGGATTAATAGCAAATTGTGGCTTATTTAAGCAAGAATTGGCATCATCGTTTGGACCTTTTTTTTGCAAGAAAAAAGAAAACTTTCAGCACATTTGAGACTTGGTTAGCAAAGAGAGACTTTTATGGCCTTTGAAGCTTACTTTTCCAATGCAAATGCTTACGAGTAGAGAGAACCTATTGCAGTTATCCTTCAAGATTAGATTGATCAGGACATAGGTGCAAATCAGCTATAGAACACACCTTGCCTATATGCAATAGACAATAATTTTGGAGAGATCTTTAAACTATTTTGTACTTTCAAATTATAAAAGCTAATATCTATACCTTCCAAACCTATTTCATAGAATTTTTTTGCAATATTTAATATGATACTTAAAATTTATTTTTGGCCACATCTTTTTTGTAAGTCTCTCTTTGTTTACATAATTCCAGCATTAGATCCGTTCATTTATTTTTTCACTTGCTTTTCCCTATTTCATTCAATAACAGACTCACGTCCTGATTGACGAGGCTGCTAAAATGGCAATCTCAGCAAGGGGGGCCTCGGTGCTACAAGATCGCAATCTGTTCAACCAAGTGAACATTAAGATGATCACGATGGCACATGTCCAATGGCTATAAAGTTTTCGCTGAGGATAGAGAAAAGCTGATCGTATGTCAGTGTATTATAATTGTGTCAGAGGTGACTGTGTGCCAGGGCATTATGTAAGTAGACACTAAACAGGGAAAGTTTTTAAGTGAGAATCAGAAGAAGCCCAGAGCCAACACTAGATAATGCAAAATCTCCACAGGTTATCCAAACAACATCAAAAGCCAAAACCTAGAAAGCATAGGCAAGTATGGAAAGAGAAGCAGAAGGATCATTATCAATATCAATGGCAGCTGAAAGAGCTTCGGTCCCATGGTGGTGTTTGTGATGGCTGTGATAACCATAAGCCTGGTTATGGCAAAGTTCACAGTTGCAGAGCAGTGCCCCTGCCTTGTAGCAAAAGAATGTGGTCCTGAACTGAGCCGGCCACCGGAGGATCCACACGGTAGCTATTCTGCAAGTTGTTGCTCAACTCTGGCCCAGACTGTATCGTGTGGTGCTAGCGGTAAGGTCAATAGTTTCAGAGCTGACACTGCTAACGACATGATTAAAAAGTGCCCCATTGGAGGAATTTCCTCTTGGCCCATATCTTGCTAAGCTTTATCATCTCATCTTAGTCTCTATGAGCTTCTGGACAGCCTCCTTATTCCTATATAAATAACTGCAACAACTACTGGTTCTGTTTGTTCTTGTTGTCAAGTAGTAAGTGCTTTTCTGATAATTATGTTGCGTTTCACTGCTATGAGTATGACACGTTATTATTAGATGAATCAACTCGAGCATATCGATCATAGGTACAAAGGCATAGTTTTAAGATAAAAACTGAAGGGACTTTCACTTTTTTGGTCGATTTTTCAGGCCATTATTGTCGATAACAGCATCGTTTGAAACCAACAACAAAATGACACCTGCTATTTGTGCTGCGCACCAGTTCAGCGCAAATGGTAGCCCACTGTCCTAGTAGCGGCCACCGCTGGTTTATTGAAAATCAGGGACGCGTAAATTGTGTATAGTTATAAACAAAATTTGCTATGATTGTGGGTACCTTAATTTATTGCTTTTTCAGCCCATAAAATTAACTGCACATAGTTATTAACAAAATTTGCTACGATTGTGGGTATGTTATTAATTGCACATAGTTATTAACAAAATTTGCTATGATTATGATTGTGAGTATTTGCTACTATCTTAATTGCATATAGTATAGAGCGCAGTGCGCTATATTCACATATAACAAAGGAGGTTATAGGTTTGATACTCGATTCAGATTGTAAATGTGGAGCAGTTGTGAAATAGCATGAGTTTAATACCTGCCTAGGTGAGTAAGGCAGAAGTGAAGTAAATTGTAGTGTAACATCAATGGCTAAACAATGAACTCACTACATGCAAAAGCTGAGATTTGAGCTTGTGAATTAACAACCACTTTAACAAGAAGGTCATAACAAAATCTAGCTTTTCTATTTTCCTTCCATTGTTTTGCTGTGAGATCTATGAGTTCCTTGCAATTTCTCCCTACTGTTTAAGACCTTTTCCGTTCCATATTTAAGACTATTCTCTGCAGACCAGCTATGGTACATCTCTTCCAAATTTCCAACCTTTTAGCAACAAATGCTAATATTCTGTTTTGGTTTTGAATACTTCCATTTTGCAGTAAAAGTCAATGAGAAATTACAAGAATATTCATCTACCCATCAGATCATGCTGACCGAGAAGGTGGGGAAAATAGACAAACTTACACAAACAATTTTGCACAGGAATAAAATTTATCATTTTATTCTTAATAGAAGAATAACATAGTTCGAACACATTGCTGTATTTGAAGTTGTTATAGAGGCTTTACTAGAGCAACAACCTTAGTTTAAGTAAATGTGCTTATGTTCCCACCCATGTCTCATGATTTGAGGAAATAGCATTTTTCCATGGTTAGTATATAAACAAATAATAATTAAAAAAAACCTTTAAAATAATTTAAATAAAAATTTAAACAAAAACTTTAAAATAATTCAAATAGTTGAATAATTTCTTTTTGGATGTACCATATGTTATATGTGACTTACTATAGAGTTTTCTATTCAAGTATATATCAAGTGCATTTTATTTTCAATGTAAAATATAAAAGTAATATAGGGTGAGATAGGGTGAGATAGGGTGGGGATGCGGATAGTGTTGGAATCTCAAAATAATTAGAATATAGATACACTACAAGATATATAGTCCAATTAGAATGTTATAACTTTGCATTACCCACCGGAATTGAACCCATGACTTGGAGCTTTAAAAACAAGAGCAAACTTCAAAACATAGGACCATAAGTCCAAATCCAACTCCTCAATAATACAAATTTATTTTTATAGAGTCATGACATCCTATTATTACCCAATCTACTATGTTGGTTGAGAGCCATAAGGCTTAAGGTCTATTCTCGAAGTTTTGGATGTGTCAAATAAAAAATGAAACGCTTGTGTCATACAAAAAATAAAACACTTTCTACTTTTATAAATGGTTGTCACACAAAGAATTAAACAACCAAGAGTTGTAAGGCTTAAGGCCTATTGATGAGTGGTGAGGTACCCCTACACTCAACCATACAAAACGAGCATAGCACGTGCAATCCGGTTGAACTCCGCAGACTAAATGCCTACACGCCCCATGGAACACTTGGGGTTAATCATTTGTTGTTTTCCCAGACTTACTTGTTGTTGTCACGGTGTATGGTTAAGTAAGTCCGAGGTATATGGTTTTTATGGTTTTTTCTGGTTTTATCTCCTATGCTATGAGGTGAAGGGTTGAGAAAGCTAACTAACTCTAACTAATGTCCTAAGTCTAAATTAACTAGCGTTAGCATCCGTTCCCCCTTACCGTACACACCCTGAATCGATGCAACTGTGGCTACCAAACGCTAATCGTTACTGGAATCACCACACGTAATGCACGTGCTCGAAGTGGTCGTACTGAGGCACTTAACTAAGAGGAAAGGGTTGAGAGAATCTATCTAGCTTAAGTGCGATGAGCAACCAATTCCTTGACTAACCGTACACATCCACCGTGCATGACTACCACTGGGATTACCAAGCGTAGATCCTGGATACGCCACTGGGTTACCAAGTAGTCACACGAGATGCTCGTAATCAAGTTGTACTCATACCACATGCGACAAGCAGCCGATTCCTTGACTAACCGTACACATCCTTAGATGCTCGTAATCAAGTCGTACTCATACCGCATTCTAGGAAAGCAATAAATAACATTTAAATGAAATCCTATTCCATGCACTGCAAGGTTTATCCAATCAAGTTCGTCTTTATTGTCGTACACAACTTGTGTTTAGGTAAAATGTTGCTCGAATAAAGATCCGTTCACTCTAGGACTCCTACTGCGGGCACATAGAAAATAATCTATCTCTGGAGTGATCAAACTGCTAGAGTTTCCCTACTTCTAGACTAGGATGGGAAATAAGGGGAGTGCCGCTTCTTATTTATAGATTTGGTGGTGGACCGCGATATCGCGTACACGATATCGCAGGGGACGATGCGATATCACGTATGCGATATCGCATGGGATGCGATATTGCGACGGTCGCGATATTGCGGTGCATGCGATATCGCGTCTCATCACCTATTCTTGACTTTTTGGAGGTATCATGCAAAAAATGAAATACTTGTGTCACATAAAAAATGAAACACTCTTCACTTTTATCAATATCTATCATGCAAAGAATGAAATACCCTTTTTAGATATTACAACGCTCTCTCTCTCCTCACCCTTTCCTAAGACAAACTAAATATTACTTTTTCTTAGCCCCCATATACTACTTTTTCATTAGCATCCCCTGCTCCCCTACCCACACCCAAGCACCCTCTACTTCTATCCATCCTCCATTTCTAACTCCTACAGGATCAGATCTAGTGAAGCAAATTTGATGAAAAGTATTGTGGGAGATTGAAGTTGTGAAAACACTAGTGGATTGCAAATCGGTTATGTTGTATTCTTATATTTTCCATTTCACTCTCATCTTCCATGAATTTTTGTTGTACAAATTCAAAGGTGAGTAATGTTGATGCCTTTTGCATTTACAATTGCAAGTTTTATGCACAACCATGGGATGGGTTTTGTGTGGATTAATTCTATATTTTTATGATGATGTATATGGGCTGATGGATTTTATTTTGAGCACATAGAATGCTATTCTAATATATTTTGTGTATGTAATTGCAATTTCATTATTTCTGTTGTTTTCAAGCATGGGTTTTTTGAGAATTTATCAACAATTTTTGTGAGATGAACTTTGCAACTTGATTTCTTAGATTTTGTGTCTTTATAGTAAATTAGAGTATTTTTTTGTCAATGTGAGAAAGTTGATTTTATGATTTTAATTTAATTTATAAATTATATATATATCATACATAGAACCATGGAACTTCTTAATTTGCTATTTTTTTTACCCTCTAATTTCATTTCCAAAGGTTAGGGTTTTAGGGCATAGAGAATTATGTTAGCATAATAGATACCTCTTAGAAAAATGCTTGTATATTTTACATAACTTTAACTTAGGATTTAGGCCCTATGTTTTTGAACTCCTCTCAAAAGTTTCTATAATTTAAAAATGAGAATTATTTAAAAATTCATTGTAAATTTTGAGTTATATGCAAGTTTTTTAGACCTATCAGGAAATGTAGCAATTTTTTTGATAGTTTTTTTGAATTGAAAAAGTTGTATTTTGTCAAAGTTATGAATTTTTTTGTTTACATTGTCTAAAATTTCATTGATTTGGATGATATAGATTAAAAACCCCATATCTCCCAAACCATCCTATATCTTTCTCTAGAAATTTAGATGTTTATAGTGAATGTTCCTTTGTTTCAAATCATTTTTGAATTAGTGAAAAAGGATTTGTCATCGTAGAGTTATAGTCCATTCTTTGTTAGCTACTTTTTCCTCTTTCAATTTATACTTGCTTCTATAAACCTAGATTTATAGTTCTATATTTGTATATGTCCAAAAGATATATCTATAAATTTTTATCAAGAAATAGGTATGGATATTGGATTTTATACATATATGAAATCTTTAAAAAAGTCAAAGTAATGATAGAGTTATAATAATTTTATTAACTATTATACATTTAGGTGATGATCTAACTCTAGAATCAATCTTGGGATTAATAAAGACATTGATACCCTATGTTAAAATAAATGTATGGTTATGTGTGATCATATTTCAAATATGGAACCTTGATATGATTGTATTACTACCATTCTTATTACTAAAGCTTTTTCTAGTTTATTTTTGACTTTGTTATTCTTGATTGGTGGAATTGAGCTTGTTAGTGTGTTAACTTTGGCTTGCAGTTGATTGTTGGATCTTTGGTTATTTTGAAACATGTCATATTATTAGATCTCTTGGATATTTTAGAATATGTTAGTTTAAATCTCTCTGATGAGAAAGATTCTTTTCATTTTTGTTATTGCCCTCCACCTTCTACTTATATGCCATGCTTGAATGTTTGTTAGTTGTTTGGATAATGGAGTAAGGATTAAGTTTGTGTGACTGGTTGGGGATGGGCTCCCTAAAGATGGTTTTATGATTGACCCTCATTGGGATACATCACTATGGCTTTCATGGAAGGTCCTATCCTACACAAAATTGACCAAGATCTTTAAGGCTTAAGGCCTATTCTCAACTCTTTGGAGACGTCACATAAAAAATAAATTACTTGTATCATACAAAGAGTGAAATACTTTCTACTTGTACAAATACTTGTCATGCAAAAAATGAAATACTCTTTTTTGATACTACAATCTTCTTCCTCCTCCCCCTTAACTCATATGCCCCTCCACTACCAACTAAACATTTCTTTTTCTTAACCTTTATAACCTTCCCTCTTCCCCCCTAAAAACTCTACTTTGTTTAATTCCTACAACCTTCTCCTACCTTCTTCCCCTAAAGACTTTACTTTTTTTAAATCTTTGCAATCCTTCCCTCCACTTTCCCATCCCATCCCCCTCCAAAATCTATAAACTACAATCCTCCATACACTACTTTTTTGTTAGCATACCACTTCTTGCCCCTCCACCACCTCAAAATCTTTAAACTAAAATCCTCCATACACTACTTTTTTATTAGCACCCCACTTCCTATCCTCCCAACCTTCCTCCAAATCTATAAACTACCACTTCCCATAAACTACTTACTTTTTTGTGAGCACCTCACTTCTTACCCCTCCACCTCCTCAAAATATTTAAACTACCATCTCTCATTCACTACATTTTGGTTAGCATCGTCCTTCCATGATCCCCCTCCTCCAATCTCCTTCCTCTCAAAAATCCTTTTGGATAGTGCTTCCCCTACTCCCAAATATCCAAACATATACAGTACCATCTCTTGTACCCTACTTTTTTGTTTTTCCATATTGCTCCCTCTCCCCCATCCCCTATACCCTTAAAAACATGTTTGATCCATTCCATCTTCTATCCACCTCCCCCATCAACTAAACATTAAACGTTGTATACTACTTTTTTGTTAGCGTCCCCATTTTCTACCCTCCACCCCTCTTTCCCTTTACTCCCTCTTAAAAACTTTTAGAGACTACTTATCATTGCTAAAAACTAGAACTTTTTCTAATCCTTGAAATCTTACCTCCCTTCCCCTAAAAAATTAATGTTTTTCTAACCTCTAAAACCTTCTCCCATTCCTTCTGTGTCCCTTTTCAAATATATAAAATACCATCCCCAATATACTAATTTTTTGTTAGCAATCCCCTACCCTTTGACGATCTTCACCCTCGACAAATCTTTTAAACACTAATACCTCCCCCAAATCTATACACTACCATCTTTCATATGCCACTTTTTTGGTTTTCCATTCCTCTCGATATCCTTGCATCCTCACCCCATCCCCACCCCCCTAAAAACATTTTGGTGATTACTTACCACCCTTCCAAAATTTATATACTACAACCCCCATCTAAATACTGCATTTTTATATCCATCAAATGTTACTAACCTCTTGTTAAAAACTATCCATGCATTATCATAACCTACTTTGCATTCTTTCTATGAAATTTCATCATATCCAACCTCACTTTCCACTCATTATAACCTACATGCACATTCTCACCCTGCTCTCCAACAAATCTAACTTGCTCGATCATGTTCTACTTTATATTGGATTTGCTTTGTGTGATTTGATCTTGCTCTTTGGTGAATCTCATCATAGTTATTTTATGGACATTAACTTTTATTCATGCATGTCAATAAATGTCATTAAGAATATTAAGCATTTTTTGTAATCCTTCCAGTGAATTTAAAATTAAGGCAACATCATTAAGATGGAGTAAAAGTCTTACAAAACTCCTTGCAATTATAATTGCAACATAAGTTAATATTTTATCAATCCACTCTTCCCTTCTAGTTAATTAATAAAAAATTCGATGTATAGTAGGAGAAAGAGGGTATCATTATTTAACACAAATAAAACTATTAAATAAAATTCTTTCTTGTCCATTTGTAAACTAAATTCATTCTTCTTTTTCAAGTTTCTAAATAACTAATAACAGTGTGTTGGGAACTTCTAAATTTTCTAAGCATCTTCATAAATTGCTTCGAATTATAGAATTATAGGCCTTATGCCACTTGAGTATTTAACCATCTACTTTGTACATAAAATAATATCTTACTTATAACAATTCATCAATCTCAAGATATCATCCTCTTCATGAGAAGTAAGTATCCCAAGAAAATCCATTTCTAAGATGTCTACTACTCATAAAAAAATTTTCATAATACTTCAATCCAATAAAATATCTAGATTCCAATATGAATAATAGTATACGCAAGTGGCTTAGATGCTATATTTAGAAATAGTAAATTTATATCAATTAAAAGCTTTTCCTTCTTTTCCTTATAGAGATTTATCTCAATCTTTGCCTCTAATTCATCATCATTAGCATCCTAGCCTTGTATTAATAAGATGGGGTTGGCTACATGAGTTTCTTTTTTCATTATTCACTTATATGAAGAGATAGATCCTTGTTTATTTTTAGTCTTTTTAAATCATTTTTGTTGATTTTCCCAATGTCTTCTTTGATCTTTCTTTTAATGGCTTTCCTAGAATAATGATGTAGTAATCTTTATTTATAGACTCATTATCTGATTCTCTTTACACATGTTCAAATCATCTAAGCTATCATTCTTGTAGCTTATCTAAAATAGAAGTCACTCTAGTTCTTTCTCTAATGTTTATATTATGTAGTTTATCTCTTATAGCAACATTCAAGATCCATTGAAGCATTCACGTTTCTCCCACACTAATTTTTTGTTTATGTCACTTTCATCTTGTTGAACATTCAGAACCATATAAGATAGTAGGTCAAATTGTTGTTCTTTAAGATTTTTTCATTAATTTTATTGGTATTCTTTTATCATATATAATACCACTAGCCTATTTTCATTTTGACCATCCTACCTGAACTCTATTTTTAATATCCTTATCAATTTCACCATATGATTGAAGAATTGATATGAAGTAGTGAAATTATCTAGAATGAGGGACTTTTTTACCTTGAATTATTAGTTATATTTCATCACTATTTATGCTATTATTAAAATTTTAGTCTATATATTCTAGCTTATTTCTACTAATTTTTAAGGCTGTTGATTCTAAAGTGTGTCTCTAGTACTCCATTTTAGTAGTAATATTTTCTTGAGATGTATCTACCAACACAATATCAAATACAAATAGTATAAACCAATGGATTTCATCTTGTATTTTTGATAAGTCCAAAAATTTTGAGGCAACATTATTGTAGTTACAATATTGTATCTACGATGTCAAGGATACATTATCGTATCTCAACATATGTTATTGTATAAATGATATCGTGGGGTGCATGCCAACCTATATAAGCAACACTTGGGCACATAGATCTGTAGTAGATTTAATAACCTAGTAACAAAACTCTTTTAATTTGTTTTCTTGAATTCAGTAGTTAGCAGTGTGTGCCCACAGTGTGATGCTTTGTAATTGAGCGGAATCTTTATTCGAGTGTGATGGACTTGGATGCATTGCATGACCAGCAATAAAGATCGAGATTACTCTACATCATTGTATGAATACTTAGTTTTATTTCTATTTCCAATTAGTTTACTATTTACTATTTTCATAGTTAATGTTCATGATTGCTTGCAATTTACTTTTAATGTTGTTAAGTGAAATGATTATGATTGATCTCAAGCACGTAAGTGAAACTACTTGGTAACCCAATAGTACTATCACTTGGTATGTCCAGTAGTGAGGTACTTGGTAATCCCAGTAGCAGTTACACAAAGTCCCAAGTGTGACTAAAAGATCAAGACTGGCTGTTCATTGCATAGGCTAGTTTAGATTTGTTTTACTATCACTTACATTTAGAAACCCTTACTTTGACTTCATGTTTACTAGGATTCCAATGGATAATAGAACATTAATATCATATACCTCATCGAGAGTTAAACCATATGCATTGATTTTACTAACTCATGTGAGAAAATAATTATGAATGCTAATGAATTACAGGTATAATCACATTGCCTTATTTTCAATGTTTGATTGAGATTACGCATGAACACTTATATCTCGTATGGTTGGGTGTTAGATATTCAACCACTCACCATTGGCATCATTGCGGGGATATGTCAATGTTATACTAAGTAATTAATTTTCCAAAGTTTCTTGTATCAAAACCTAACACTAATCTTCACAACATTAATATAAAGCACACTTAAAATAAATCATCAAAAATCAATAACATGGCTTTACATAATGATCAACTATCACCTGCCAAAGAAACAAGAAGGAGTAGTGAAAAAATTATTGATGAAGAAGACTGGGGAATGCTAATGTAGACTTGTATTAGTTATGCTTACACTAATCCATACTATCCAGACTTCACCTTCATATTCCATCAAGATAGACAAATGAGATGGAGAGATATGCAAGACAACATAGTCTTGCCTCTTAGATGTGTAGCACTAAACATGCTACAAACTGCTCTAAGAGGAATGCACTTGGACTAGATTCAAGAAGGGTATCATGTGACTAAATACATGACTAGACCCTATGAACCTACAAGGGAGTAGATAAAGAGGAATGGTACTATGGAAATTAAACATGTTCATACCAAAGGGAACTAGACCAACACATTTGTTGTTATAGAAGAGCTTGATGATGATCAGTTTATGTCAGAACAACTCCACTAGAAACATGAGGAGTCATCAAAGACACCTATCATCAGACTAGAAGAACCTCTCAAAGCCCAACTTCACTCTACTCTGGAAGAGACACACAAGGAAAAGGCTATTAACTCAAGATACAAGCAGGAATCTAGGTCAAGGAACCTTGCTAAGCCCTACAAGAAAACTCACAAGAGTCATGAAAGAAAAACTAGCCAACACCATTCTCCTACTACCTCCTGTACTTCATCATGATCATCAGAGAACTATGATAGGAGATAGCACAAGTACTGAGACTTTGATAGGAAAAAGAGAAGAGCTCATGGTCATCATGACCAATACTTAAAGTATTCTAATTTAGAAGATGAGAAGTATGAAAGAAGAAGACACAAAAATGGAAGAGAGGATCAAGAGAGATACAGGCCTAGAAGGGGTCATTGCTAACATAGAGCCCATGAACCTAATCATTATGATGAACCCCTTATGGCAACCTATAACATGATCAACATTTCTAAAGAATTATACATACCAATTAGGTATGTGAGAGATAGCCAAATTAAATTGCTAGATATGATTAACATGCTCATATTTGAAGGAGGTTACAACGTTGATCCTTAGCATCACCTTCAAGCATTCTATGATGCCTATGCCCTTCAAAACATAGAAAGTGATTGGTAGACATTAAAGTTATTTCCTAGAACACTTGTGAAGGAAGCAGAAAGCTAGTACAAGTCACTAGAACCTAAATTCATCGATGTTGAAGTATCATGTTTGAGATTTTCAATGACAAATATCAGACATATTCACAAGTGTCAAACCTAAGAATGAAAATCCAGAACTAGAAACAAGGGACTCATGACACCCTTGATGCAGTGATAAGCAGATATTATTCACTATTACACATATGCCTAGGCCATGGATTTTCATCAAAGGAATAGCTAAGACACATCATAGATGGGCTAAGAAGGAAAACAAGAAAGACCCTTGGGGTTTATGCCCAAGGAAGACTATTAAAATTAACCACCCATCAAATTCAAAGACTCATCGATCAAGTGGCAAAATAAGAAGGAGAACTCAGAAAAAGGGGAATCAATTGAAGAATACAAAAGGGATCCATAAATTCGGAAAAGAAATGCATGGGTGTGTGATGCCCAAGAGGAAGAAACCTTGGATCAAGTCATCAAGAAAAAGATGCTACCAATTCAGAAATCTATTGTTAATATAGTAGCACAAGTCATGAAAATATGGGATTTAGTAGATGAACAATGTACAACAACACTAAAGATTATGGAGGAGAAAGCAAAACAAGCACTCAACAGAGGCAAAGATGAAAAGAAGAAGAAGGAATTTGGACAAAAGGTCAAAGTTACTTTAGTAGCTGGGTACTTAGACACCAGCTCCATAGATGATAAAGGGTGTACCTTGTGCCAATATGAATATCCTAAGGGATGTTGTCCAGTGATGGTACATACGTACTTAACCTATGATTTGTTCAAAAGTAACTGCCCAAACAATTATCTTATCCTCAAGGTAATTACAGATGACAACCTCAACCAACATACTATCCTAGTGAAGCCTTGCCATAGCCACAAGAGTACTACCATTAGTAGTGGCAGCAGCCACAATCATGGGTCATGCCACCACCATGCAAATAGTATCCATACCAATAACTTAATTCAAATGAATATTATGTTTAATGTCTGATCTCACCAGTGAATGCCACTGTTCAAAATCCATAATATCATCGACCAGAATACCACCAACTAATGCCACCAATGACTAATCTAAATTCACACGTGCATCCACAAGTAGATGATCTTTCAAATCCCAACCAAATACTTTGCCACCAGTGCCATAACCTGCAATGTAGGGTGATCTACCATCACAATCGTAGCAAAATAAGGTTGTAAGGGTAGTAAATGTATGAATAGAAGATATCACTAGTAATGATAAGGACCAAACAAAGAACCATTGTTTCTTTAGGATGATTCCAAATAAGACTAGAAAAATAGGAGCTTTATCAAGACTATCTTCTCCTAAAATATATCTTCTTACTTTGTACAAGCTTTCATTGTCATCAAGTCTAAAAATATAGATTTTCATGCTCACTGTCGTTATTACTAATTGGATCAAGATAGGGCCACTCCTGTAGAAGTGAATTAACCCAAGATTTCCTTTAATCTATCTATGGGTAGCTAGGAATCTACCATGCAAAGATCTCTTAGACTCAGGTTCTGGAGTCAATTTGATCTCCTATAACACATATCAAACATGGAACCTACCATCATTCAAGGATTGTAACATTAGGTTGGAGGTTGGAGATTAGTTTGTTGCTATCCCTTTGGTACATATTAACGACGTAGTAACCACTATCAATGGGTGGTCCTACCTAGCAAACTTCTTGGTGATCGATGTGAAGGATACTAATAAGGAATGTTAAATCATCATGGGAAGTGCATGGCTTAGCACCATTGATGTTAGGATGAATATGAGAGATTTATTTGTGGAGATCTCAAAATAGGATAAAAATGTAGCCATCCATACACAAAGAATTCCATGCATAACTACTAAAAGAGAATGGTACAATATTAGATAGAATATTTAAAATACTAGCATAGATACCATACTAGTCCATAGTAATAATGAAACATAAATGTGTGCAGAAAAAAGAGCAAAAGCCACAAAACCAAAAGACACCCCATGGCTACTAATTGAGAACCTTAATTTGTTAAACATATGCATGGATACACATGAATCACTTACTAATTTCGATCCAAAGAAAATGACTCCAACTAAGAACTTAGAAACAAAAATATTAACTCATAGACACATACTATTGGAAAAGGAAAGTAAGAACTTAGATGACCAAAACTTAACTACCATCAAGATCACATGGGATAATCATGATAATATTAAAACTCTAAGGATGGTAAGAGAACCGCCCAAAGTGTATGATCTAGGAGATCTAGGGAGAATTTTCCAAACACTTGACCAAGAATTTAGTTGTGGAGGAGACGCCCTATCATGACTTAGGAATTAATAAGTGAATTTTCTATTTTCTTTGTTTTATAATTCTTTTCATTTTTCTCATTCTTTTTTACTTTCTCATTTCATTAATTTTTTTGCATGTTTTAATATTTTTCAATTCTTTAACATTTTTCATTCTTTATATACCTTTTCATAATCTTTACCATCTTTTCCATTTATTTTATCCTTTGTTTTAAATCCTTTGTAAATAATTTTTGTTCATAATACACATTTAAATAAAGATAAGATGTAGCCCAATAAGGTCAAAATTTCTCTATGTTATCAAGTCATAAAAGACTAATTATTTGCACAGTGAGCCTTCATCACCCATCCATCCATTCCATTAATATGAAGTTCTCACCATGGCCATAATGATATTCTTTCAATCATCAATCTAAGAATAAACTTGTGATCATTATGCCTAGATAGAAAAGTGAAAAACCAAGTGGAATGAAAAGGGTGTGACATCAAGGGGACTTGTGGATTCTTTTTGGATTATTATTGTAAGTTCTATCATGTTACTAAGATTGTATTATATCCTTGTAGATCTAAAAAAAATAGAAGTAAGAGTAAAATAAGTGCTACCTTGAAAGGGTTAACACAAATAACAAATAAAAGAGCATAAAATAAGTTTATAGGGATTTCACTAGAAAGACATGCTACCCATCCTTGAAGGTAGGTGGCTTCTCAAAAATGTAAAAATAAAAATAATGTGCCATGAATAAACTCCTCCCTTGGCCAATACGCCAAGTGAAAATACTTCTTGTAACATTAATTGTTTTACGATTGTAATTCCAAGAGATGAAATTATGAGATGTCTTTGGAATGTGATCTAGACTTGGTTTGAATCTTGGATAGAAAGGCTAATGGTTACTTTAACCATTAATAGAACACAAGAATTCATTATGCCTATGGTAAGACACCTCACACCCCAATTTCTACAGTCCCTTCTAAAACCATTTCATCTTACTATTTGAATAATCATAACTTATGATTTTGTGTAAAATAGAGTTGTTTTTCCAATTTGGTGGTACTTGTGACATCCCATCCCTGGATGTCATGGAAAACGTCAAATATATGATATATTAGACATTATGTGTATAAAGAAAATATATCAAATGCGAAATATAAGTGATATTTAGCATTTTGTATAAAGGAAATAATAGGAAAAATGTAGAAAGAGAAATAAAAGAATGCTTTATTGAGATGGAATAGTGTATCCGAATTGTGCTCCAAGAGTGTTCCTTGGGATTTTCTTCCTTTGGCATCTATCCCTTAGAGGTAATCCAGCACTACCATCATGGTTAGGCTTATAACCCAGCTAGATCGGATGGCTAGTTCACTTCATGTCCTGCTTCACCTGGCTTTCTGTGACTTGCCTATACTGACTCCACCACCCCATGACTTGCTTGTATCAACTTTGCTATTCCATGCTGGCATGACCTCTAAACCTAGGTATAAATGCCTTAGGTCAAACCTCCAATAGTTATCTTAAGAGAGATGTTCGTTATTACAACATGCCCTTTTAGGTCTCAATTACAACTACCCTTTCAAGTCCTGTTAAGATAACAATAACACTTGTTATGAAGAGACACCATCTTCATTAGGAAATTGCATTATTTGGGAATGGGTATGTGACAATCTACCCCCCTTAGTTTTCATTCGTCCCTGAATGAATCCATGTTCTCTATCTTTTTCTAGCTCCAATGATTTCTTTCATGGTCCTATGCTCTAATAATTTGATTTCTCCTTTGAATTTGAAGTTATTTCTTTCTTATTTTGGAAAAAAAATATATGTGAGAAAAATATATGGAAATTTAAATATTACCTTCTTGATACTTCATTTTCTAAGATAATGACAAAAGATGAATTAAAGATTTATCAACCACTAATCACCAATCCTAACGAAGATCACACAAAGTGCAACTTGGATTTGGTTACCAAAGTGAAGGCAAGGCAAATTTCATTTTCACAATTTACATTACCTTAGATATTTTATTATTCTAATTGAAATATAATTAAAGAATGAATAAAATAATAAGATCATTAGATAAAAGTAAGAGTGAGATACTTCATCTTGATCAACCTTATGAATTGATGGAGTAACTATAATTCTACCACAAGTGGTATATTGTTAGATGGTCTTATTCGTGATGGAAAGGCTTGATCTTGATTCTTTTCAACTTCTTCTTTAGAAATCAACTCTAGTAACTTGGTAACTTGAAAGAATTAGGCATCATACCAAATATAATCTAAAGTCTCAATGAAGAATGTTGTTGATCCATCTTCATTAATCATTGCAAAATAATTCATAAACTATGGTTCTTGATGAGTGTTATCCATTAACGTCATCTGTTCTTGAATTCTAGAGTTTGATTTATCTACTGAGGATTCAAAGTAAGCAGAATATGCGCTGGTTAATGGAATTGCATGTTGAATTGATGGAAACATCTTTTTCAAATCAGGTTCATCTTCCAAAGATTTCTTTATAGATCCATATTTTAAGAACTGATAAATGCTACTTCCAAATTTTGCATTAAAGTCTTCATAAAGAATAAATGGAACTAGATTGGTACAACATTGGAATAACTTTGTCTACAAAATTTCTTCTATTTGCTTAATCAAGTATGCTCCTTGACAAAGTTTAACATTTGAACATGTTGGTATGGTGATTAAATGTGTGTTAACCATGTATACATATCTTCCTGATAGATGAACTTTTAGAATCATTGCTAGGGCTATGTGATTTTTCCAAAATCTTAATTGTTCCTTCTTGTCCATCACTTGAAGTTTTGGAATTTCAAAAATCATATTTTCTAAACTACATTCAAATCTTTATACCAATTCAAACTTGGCTTCTTTATAAAAGATTGCACAACCGTCCATGTTGTGATTTTTGTAATAGGCCAATTTGTATGGCTCAAAAGAAGAACTTCCATAAGAACCTTTTTGCTTATAAATATCATTGTATCCCATCTTTTCCAAATCTGGTTGGAATTGAAATAGAAATTCCTACGGTAAGACTTCTTGTAAGCACAAGACATTTGCATCCAAATCTTGTAATTCTGCTAAAATGCATGGGTATCAATATTTGTGCCAATCGAAGGCCCATGATGGACATAGCGAATATTATTTCTCACTCTCTAGGAATCTTGCAAGCATGTTGTATGTTGCAACTTTCATTCCTATTCTTTGATTCTTGTCTAGATCATTTCTCTTCATGAGTATCATATTCCTTGTTGAAATGACATTTTGAGTTTCCATGTTCTTTTGCCCTATGTTTTGATTGCAGAATGGATTAATATACCCTTTCTTGATGGTTGAAGATTGTTCTATTTCTTAAACTAATTCTCCAACTAATATATCAACTCATCATTAACTAATACACAAACTAATTCATTAACTAATAATTGACTGATACTGATACAACAACTGATTCTCCAACTAATTTAACTACATTATCTAATTTTATAATTATATTATCTAATTTTAGTAACATATAATTACATTACGTGATTTTTAGTAATACTTAACTATATTATTTTTGATGACCTTTCTACCTCTCTTAAGAACACTGACTCTGGCAATGTAACTAATAACATGCCATAGTGATCTTAAGACTATCTGTAAGGGTTATGTACTAAATTTTTAAGCCTAAAATATTGAATATATAATATAATTAAATTATAAGGTGTCCAAATGATAAATTTAACCTTACCATTAAGTTCAGAAGGGTGAAAAATGTTAGAAATAACTATTCATATGTTGAAAATGGACATTGTATGCTCAAGTTATGTGAAAATTAAACTTTTGAGGATCTCAAGGCACTATATTGGGCAAGAAGTAAAAACTAATTTTTAAAGTTTCTTGGGATGAATCTGACTCCACCATTAAACTAGGAAGTTTGAAATCTATAGGAAACAACTCTTTGTTCACCAAAAAACATTTCCAAAATTAAAAGTTATGGCTTTTGGAGTCTAAGTACTTTGGTGTGAAAAATGAGACTTCCTAAGAGGTCAGCCATCCTAGTTGTACTCTAGAGCAAGCATGCTTAATTGTGGAATTTTTATCTTTTTTGCTACTACTGTGCCAAATTCTAATTTTGAAAACTATTTTCACAAGTTCTTAATTCAAATTAACAATTTAATGATGTAAATTTGAATTTTTCATTAATTGATAAGAATTTCAATTTTTTCCATTAATTGATGGATGATTGAAAAATTTTCATCATATAATGGAAAATTTGTAGTTATCAGTTGCATTAGAGACGGTTATTAGCAGTGTTGGAGGTAGTGATCAATGGCACTTGGAGGTAGTGATGGGCGGCACTAGAGGCAATGATGGGTAGCATGGGAGGTAGCGATGGGATGCACTAGAGGCAATGATGGGTAGTACATGAGGCAAGGTAACATTAGAGGTAATGATGGCAACATAGGAGGTAGTGATGGATGACATTAGAGGTAGTGTAGGAGGCAGTGATGGGTAGCGTGCATGGCAGGCAAGGCATTATAGAGGGACACAATGCAGGAGGTCAAGATGCAGTGTAGTGTGGTGTGGTAGGCATAGTTGGTAGGTGAGGCATGGTTTGCAGGCCTATGTGGCATGGTTGGCAGGTGAGGTGTAGTTCTTAGGGCTGCACGGTATGGTGCAAGGCTACACGGTGCAGTGAGGGGTTGCATAGGCAATAGGACTATGTGAGTGGCACGAGCGGCATGGGTGGCAGTGGAGGAGGTGTCGGGATGCCCTTGGGCCCTAACCAAGGGCCAATCTTCTGTAGTTGTGGCTGGCCGCAAGCCTTACCGTGGCCTATCAGTAGCCTCACCATAGCTAGCTGTAGGCCTAGCCACAGTTGGCCATAGGCTTGCCTACAATTTTTTTTATTTTTATTTTTTATATTTATTTTTATATTTTATTATTTTTTCTATTTTTTATATAAAAAACTATTATTGGGGCTCAGGTTTGAACCCGAGACCTCTTGTCCCCCATTTTTTTCTTCAAAATTATATTTTATTGTATATATATATATATATATTATTTATTATATTTTTTAAAATTAATATTATATATATTTTTAAAAAGAATGTTTTATATATATTATATGTATTGCTTTTTCTAAATTAAAAGTAGGAGGGCCTGGGTTTGAACCCATGACCTCTTGTTCAAAATTAAAGTTTTTTTTAAAAACTTTTTATTATTATCTTATTTCACTTTGCCTTGGTAGTTGACATGGTGGTTCGATCGATGATAAGGTAAGGGTTTGGTATGGATAAATGGTAATTCCAAGTTTATTCCCGATCCTAAAATTTTGACCTTTTCTTTATTCAAATAATAAATTAATAATTTAATATTATTTTATTGCACATATAATGAGAAACTTTAAACATCAATATCTCCCAAACTGTAAGTCTGATTGAGACGAAATTTGTATTGTTGGAATTGTCTCAATGAGTACTATGCATTGGAAATAGTTTTAGGTTCAAAAATAAAGTTGAGTTTCTAGGAATTAAAATGACCAAACTAGCCTATTTTGTTGAACTAACATTTCTAGGCTGACATATGGTAACTTGGAATCTTCTAGATTACTTGGATAGTGAATTACAGCAAAAAAAGATCAATTCAGGTCATGGTTACTAACTTTCTTGAGAGAAATTTAACAATGATCCTAATTAATTAATAATTATAGTATTAAGATGGGTAAGAGTTAGTTGGACCAATGTATCATCATCTTATCAACATCTCTTGTAATTGATGAATTTTGATGAGTTGTGATCAAATTTTCATGGGTTAATGATATCCATGAAAGAAACTTTATTGGTTGCTGGGATCTAGATGCCTAATCCATTGTTTGTGAAGTCAATGAAAAGGTATCTTCTAACTTGCATCACAAACATCTGGTACATCTAGTGATGATCAATGGCTTTCTGAATGTTGTGGCTTCAAGGTTCATCATTCGATTCATGTTGTAGTCAATCCATGTTTATGAATGATCCTTGGGTTGTGGTTTGCTCTAATACCAATTGTGACATCCTGTCCCCAAATGTCATGGCAAGCATTAAATATACGATATATTAGACATTATGCATACAAAGAAAATATATCAAATGCAAAATATGAGTGATATTTAGCATCATGCATAAAGGAAATAATAGGAAAAAGGAAGAAAGAGAAATAAAAGAATGCTTTATTGATATGGAATAACATATTTGAATCATGCTCTAAGAGTGTTCCTTGGGGTTTTCTCCTTTAGCATCTATCCCTTAGAGGCAATCTAGCACTACCACCATGGTTAGGCCTATAACCTGGCTAGAAGGGATGGCCAATCCACTTCCTGTCCTGCTTCACCCAGCTTCTTATAACTTGCCTATAGCAGCTCCACCATTCCATGTTGGCATGACCTCTAACCTTGGGTATAAATGCCTTAGGTTAAATCCCCAACAGTTACCTTAAGAGACACATCCGTTATTACAACATGCCCCTTTAGGTCTCAATTACAACTATCCTTTCGGGTCTTGTTAAGATAACAATAACACTTGTTACGAAGAGACACCATCTTCATTAGGCAATCACATTATTTGGGAATGGGGATGTGACAGTACTTATTTCAGGTCTAAATAGGTATGCATTGCATTTAACTTCTTAAGTACCTAATGGCACTTCTAGCCGTGGTTATACAAGGGCATTAAGGGTTGAAGTCAACTGTGTGGAGGATCCACTTGTATAACTGTTGTATCTTACATCTACCAAGCGATTCCACATCATCTTGAGCCTTCCAATTCCAGTAAATAACAATAAATACTTTCCATATCATTAACACTATCCATTCTAATAACACAACAATGTTGTCTTTCTCATCCATTCCATCAATACCTCATATACTTTCATAGCCCAAAATTCCTTAATCATGGACTTTCAATGCTTATTTTTCATAACTAAAGCATCATCTTCATATCAAGAACCTTTCAACATGATGAATATTATCCAACTATCCTATAGAACTTAATTTGTTTTGAGAAAAACATTCAAAAAATTTGATTTTTCAATGGTGATATCTATGATATCACAGGCACCTACAATATCATATCTACGATGTTACTTTTACAATATTGCAGCCATAAATATTATATATAGTGTGGGGGAGTTAGAAAAAAATTCTCATTTTTGAATTTTATAAGAAGGGAATTATTGCCAATTTTTCTTTATAGCTAAGAGCTCTAACACTCCAACTTACAATGCCCATAACTTGCTTATTATTACATTGCTTTACATGATTTTTAAATCCACATGATCCTAATCACCTTAGTCATGGGGGGTGATAGTAAGGGAAATTTGAGTCCATTTTTTTTGAAATTGATAACAACCAAAAGGTATTATAGGGGTAAGTCTAAGGAAACATATTAAAAAGTCTTAAAGTAAATTAGTTATGTATAGGACAAAACAACTTTAAGAAGACTTCTAATTGACCATACCACTGATTTAAAGAACTAATGGGGTCATTATTGAAAAATATTCTAACTTTATAATCATAATGAACTAAGAACTTGATATGACTAAAGGTATGAGTAAGGTATCAAATTGTTGCTCGTTTATGAGAATATCCTAGTAATTCCAAACCCTTGATTGATTATATATGATCCCAAAAAGAGAAGCACAAGGAGAACTCCCATGACCAATAAGCAAAAGACCATGAAGCTATGGAATAGGACAAGTGAGTGAGCAAAATCTACAAGTAGAATAAGAAGAGAAAGAAGCATAATCCTTTAACATTCATCAAAAAACTCCTACCATAGAATAATATTCTTAAGCAAAAGTAGATGTTTTTCTAGTGCCTATCTAGGGACAACAACTTACACTATCACTTACATGCCTTCAGGCTATTTTGGAAAAACCCATCATGTCGACAGTAATTATGGAACTCAGCTTTAGTTCATTCTTGGAATTTTCTCCAAAAGTTGTTAAGGCTTGATTCAGTCATCTCCTTTGTGGCCTACTCTAACAAATAATAGAGAATGGAATATAGGAGAAACACTCCATTTTTGACAAAACTGGAAAGTTGATGTGATAGTCAAAATTGAAGGAATCTTGGTGTTCTACTAGGCTAAGGCAATTGTAGAGGTATTGAATATGCTTAATCAAGGAGCAAAGGTGGCACAAATATCAACCAGATTTGACATAGACAATAAAAAGCTATAGTTATAGTGGGCATATGGTAAGGAAGATAAAGAACACAATGAATTAAATATAGAGGAAAACATCTTTTTCAAAATTGGCACTTATCACTTGTTTTCTACCAAAAGATTGAATAGAATCTCTATGTATGCAACAAGAGGGAATGCTTATTAATGGAAAATTTTAATGTAAACATCACTCACCTCTACTTCACAAAGATCCAAAGGTAGTTTGAGGAGAAGAAGGCAAGGAAGTTAACACGTCCATTTCCTTGCCTTATTTAGAAATTATGTAAATGAGCTAGTATCCAAGGATATACAATTGATGCATTACAAAAGGCACAGAATGCTTCCTATGCAAAAATGCTTAAGCTAGTGACTCCCAAAAAGGACAAATTAGAAGAACAGCTAGGCATTGAGGAGACTACCCAACCCATAGGACAATAGTAGCAACAATCATAGGTTCCACCACCACCACTGCAAAATTACAAATTTTCAATGAGTCACCTACAAGAAATTGGAAAAACTATTAGTTGGGGAAGCATAGAAGAAGCCAATTTATTCAAAGTTTTTGATGATGCAATCAAACCAATCATTTCAACTAATCCTGCTAGTGGAAAAATATTGTTGTAGTTAAGAGGATAGGCCAATGGTCACACTAGATTTTCAAGAATGCCACATCATTCCAAGTGATGCTTAAATCTAGAGAAGGAGCCACAGTTGTGGTTATGCAACACCATGATGTAGCAAGAGTCATAGAAGTGATTATAGATCACATAAAAGAATATTTTAATGTACTTGTTATTCCACCAGCTGATATTTCTAAAACCAAAGATTCTCAAATGGTATCTAGTACCTCTATGACTCCTGCAAAATATGAAGGTGTGCTGGATAGACTATTGCAGAAAGGATAAGTTATGACAAATCTATTTGATATTCCTAGTGATATATCTACAACAAAGTCTGAATTAATTATCACCAAAGGAAAAATAATCATGTTTGAAACTAGGGTAGAGAATGTTGAGGATGGGCTTCACCAATTACAAGAAGAGCTTGTAGCCCTAAAAGTAGAAAGGAGAGATCCAACTTAGTTCATGGCACCATATCAGATAACATAATTTATAACTGAGCAAATCAATTTCCTTCTTAAGAATAACAAAGACATAGTAGATGAGAAAGAAAAGGTAGTATGGAAAGCTTCAATAGTTGAAGCCCAATCATATGCCCACGCCAAAGTACTTGCTTCCTTATAGAAAAAAACAAACAACTTGCTATAGACAACATGAAATTGATCACAGTAGAAGAGTAGAAAAATACTCTAGAAGAAAACATCCATTAGTTGAGAGAGTAGCTGATTAGGATCAATGAAGATATGAGCCACCTTGCAAGAGAAAATAGAATCCTCTCTATGGAGGAGATACACACCATTAGATAGAAATCAGCTATCAAAATTAGTGCATGGAAAAATGAGATTAAGAAACATGAAAGACTTAAATAACACTCTTGAGACCAAGTGGGCATGTACAAGTAGATAAATGAGAAAGAAATCCAAATGACAAATGTTAAAATCAATTTGGTTGTAGTTTGATTGTAGCAAAAAATCCTAATTGACAACCCATCTTGGATAGTGATGAGACGCGACTTACACTAGTCCGCGATATCGCGTACGCGATATCGCGTCCCGCCGCCATTTCTATAAATAAGAGGCGACACTCCCCTTATTTCAAAAGCCTGGCTAGTGTAGCGAAGCTCTGGCAGATTGATCACTCCAGAGTTAGAATTTTTCCCCATGTGCCCGCAGTAGGAGTCCTAGAGTGAACGGCTCTTTATTCGAGCAGCTTGTAACCTGAACCCAAGTTGTGTACGGCAATAAAGACGAACTTGTTTGGATAAACCTTGCAGCACGTGGTTTCATTTATTGCTTTATTTCCTGCTTTCCTAGTGCGTTCAAGTACGACTTGATTACGAGCATCTACGGACGTGTACGGCTAGTCAAGGAATCGGCTGCTTGACGCAATGCATGAGTACGACTCAATTACGAGCATTGGATGCTTGGTAACACAGTAGCGTATTCCAGGATTCTGCGCTTGGTAACTCCCGGGTCTGATGTGTACGGCTAGTTGAGGAATCGGCTGCTCATTGCTAGGCTAGATCGTGTGACAAGTACGACTTAGTTACGAGCACCCACGGGTGTGTACGGCTGGCTAAGGAATCGGCTGCTTATCACACGTAGGCTAAATAGGTGCCTCAGTACGACCACTTCGAGCACTTGCGTTACGTGCGGCGATCCCAGTAACGATTAGCGTTTGGTAAGCTGCAGTTGCATAGTTCAGGGTGTGTCCGGCAAGTGGGAACAGATGCTGACGCTAGTTAATTTAGACTTAGATCTTAGTTAGAGTTAGTTTAGTTTTCTCAACCCTTCTCCTGGTAGCATAGAAGATAAGCCAAAAATATCAAAAAAATCACATACCTCAGACTTGCTTAACCATACACCGTGACACTTACAAGCAAGCCTGGGAAGACAACGAACGATTAACCCCAAGTGTTTCTTGTGGCGTTAAGGCATTTAGTCTGTGGAGTTCGACCGGATCGCGCGTGTACGCTCGTTTCGTATGGTGGAGTGTAGGGGTACCTCGCCACTCATCAGATAGCATGGCCCAAACCTATCAAGCAGAAGTAAAAAATAAAGACTTGTAAATAGAGGATTTAAAAGAATACATGGCATTAGCAAATCTCCAATATGATAATTTGGCCATGTTAATAGCAAGAAAGCCCAGAAATGAACTAGAATAGTAAGTATCAACCACTTATGCTTTATATGAGAAGGAGTTTGTAGATAGAAAATATGTTCTATAGAAACTTTAAGTAGAAAACTCAAAACTAGAAGTAGTTAAGGCTAGCTACTAGGGATAAAAGGATGTAGCAACAAATCTGACCAAAAGATTAATAGACTACCATGAACTCAAGGAAAAGGCCAAATATTTTGATAAAGAGAGACAACAATTTGCAGCATGGTACATTAAAGCCAATAAGATGTTTCCATAACTGCCATGCCCATGGAATGTGTTGGATTCATCCAACATTAGTTCATCATCATGGAGGGTCCACCATCCTAGAACAAAAGAAGAGAAACTGCAAATGCGCCTAAATAAATTATCAATTTAAAAAGCTTGATGACAAGGGGAACAAACCTATGGAAGAGCCACCTCTACTTGGAACAACATGAGGCTACACTCAACCTTGCTAGATGTTTTTTTCATTTTTTGTTAAAATTATCATCTCATGTCTTCATTTTTGTAAGATTCATTGCTACACTAGAGAGTCATGTATATAGAAGTTAGTGTCATGTAAATGTACCTCCCAATTTTGTAAGGAAGTCCATCCTCATTTTATTTTAACTCAAGGGTGAGTTTTCAATTAGTCATGGGGGTACGATAAATCTAGAAAATTTCAATCAACAATATCATAGTTCCAATGTCATAGATACATTATCGTATCTCAAGATATGTTAATGTATAAACAATATCATGGGGTGTGTGCCAGCCTATATAAGCAACACTTGGGATGCATAGATGCATAGTAGATTTGATAGCCTAAGAACAGAACTCTTTTAGTTTATTTTTTTGAATTCAGTGCTTAGCAATGTGTGCCTGTAGTGTGATGTTTTGTAATTGAACAGAATCTTTATTTGAGTGTGATGTACTTGGATGCATTGCATCACCAACAATTAGTTTACTATTTATTGTTTTCATCATTAATGTTTATGATTGCCTACAATTTACTTTTAATGTCATTAAGTAGAATGAGTACTGCTGATCTCAAGCACATAACTGTAACTACATAGTAATGTAGTAGTACTATCACATGGTACACCCAATAGTGAGGTACTTGGTAATCTTAGTAGTAGTTGCATGAAGGCCAAGGTGTGATCAAGAGATCAGGATTGGCTGCTTATCACCTAGGATAGTTCAGATTTATTTTACTATCACTTAGATTTAAAAACCCTTACTTTTACTTCATGTTTACTAGGAGACCAATGGCCAATACAACATCAATATCATATAGCTCACCATGAGTTAAACCATATGCATTGATTTTACTAACTCACATGAGAAGACAATGATCATGAATGATAACTAATTCCTAGTATAATGACATTGCCTTATTTACATAGTTTAGCTAGGATTGCATGTGAACACTTGTATCTCATATGGTTGGGTGTTGGATACTCCATCACTCATCAATTTCCTTTATTAACTCATTTATAATAATGACAAATAAGTATGGGTTAAGTGTAGATTCCTGATGTAGATGTACTATGACTAGAAAATCATATGTTATTCCACAAGCTATTCTAATTTTAGTGGTATCTCCTTCATACATATCTGGAACTATTTTAATATATTTATTATAAATGTTTTATCTCTACAAGCCTAACTAAATAATAACTCTAGGCACACTATCATATGATTTTTCTAAGTTAATGAAGATCACATATATATTTTTTCTATGTTTTCTGAATTTATCCATTAATTTTTGTATTTAAAAAATAGCCTCTATAGTAGATTACCCTAACATAAACCCAAATAAATTTTTTGATATTGTTAATTCATATCTAAGATGATTCTCTATGACTCTCTTTCAAAGCTTCATAGTATGGATCATTAGCTTGATCCCTCTATAGTTTGCATAATTTTATATGTCTTCTTCATTTTTGTAAATGGGAATAATAAAGGTTTTTCTAAAATTATTGGGCACTTCTTCATCCTTCAAAATTTTTCTAAATAATTGTGTCAGGAAAGAAACTCCTATATCTCCCAATGCTTTCAAAGATTTTATAGGAATATTATTTGATCTAATAGCTTTTCCATTTTTCATCTTTGATAAGGCCATATTCATCTTAGAGAAGGGGAGTTCATTAACCAAATTAAAATTTGGCTCTTCTTCTTAGATGTCTTCTCTTATAAATTCTTCATTTAATAATTCTTAAAAATAATCTTTCCATTTATCCAAAGTTTCATTATATCTTGTACCATACCTCTAATTACTAATGAAAAATCATTCACATTTATATTTCCAAAATTTTTTCATGTAACTTTATTATAGAGTGCTTTTGCTCTTCTGCACTAATGCCTTGAAGAAATTAATGGTTCCTTCTTAATGAATAATCTTATTTTTAATGCTACAATGTTGCATCACTACATGCATCATTAACTTAGTCAAGTAATCACATTTAAATTTTTTCTCCTATTTGACTCAATATTAGTTACATGTTTTATTTTTTGAAGCTCCATGGTAGTCTACTCTATCTTTGAAAAGAGTTCTAGAAATAAATATAAAATAAACTCTTCATTTTTACCTTTTACTATTATAGTAACTTCTATTATATTTGCATTATTGAAGATCATGAGAAAATGTGGTAGCAAGAAGCTATAAGAAAAATGAGAAATAGAAGTTATGTAGTATAACAATAACTATCCTTTCATTTTCATTTTTAAGATAGAAAACTAATCCACATAGCTTCTTTCTTCATTGCAATATCGAGTAGACACAATAGAGGTTAGGATATTATATTCTTCCTATCTTTTATAACTATCTAGCAAGAAATAATATTAGCAAAGCCAAAATATGGTATCTAAAGCTGTAACATTAGAACTTTCATGATGGCAATGGTATAGGCCTTTCCTCATTCATCCTCATTCACAAAACATTCTAGTAGCTACTATCTTGGAAACATTACTTTCTCCAATGGAAAATCTATTTTTACCATCTAAAAACAATAATAGAAACCTGTTCCAAATCGTAGAGAATATATAGATCTTTCTATCTTGATAAATAAACCAAATATTATTATAGGTCTTAATAATATTATCAATCACCTCGTTATTCTTTGACATCATAAACTCTGTGAGCAATGTAAGATTATATCTATCTTGTTTAGCATCATGGTAGAACTTTACTAATTCTATGGCTAATATTATATCATAGTGGTAATACTAAATACTAAACATAGGGGCCAAGTATCTAACATATTCTTTCTTTGACAATAGCATATTGAAATTATTATTCTATTTATCACAACTTCATAGTGGGTGGCTATTGTATAATGTAATTTTACCTTCTTAAATCTAGCCTTTATTGCTAAACTAAAGGCTTCACTATAAAGATTTTCGTGATGACTTCTTGGTTAAGATGTTGGCAATGAAAATAATTAAAATATGTCATTTTTCATTTATTCTAAATATTTTAGTAATAATATATCATCATTTTACTTCCTTTTTGAATTCTCCCACTTCTATCTTTGCCCTTTTCGACCACAAGCCATTTTTACAAATAGTTAGTTTGCAATCTAGCGACTATCATTTGGAGTAATTGTAAGGTGCTCATTTCTTAAGTTGAAGATCTAGTTTGAGCTTTGAGGTAGGAACTCAAAGAGGTTATGATTTCACTTATCCACCAATGGTGGGACAAGCATTAAATCTCCATGTGATGATTCTTTAAGGGACCATCATGTAGAGTGATAGTAAGATGCTTTCCTCTTAAGTCCAAGACTTTGATTTGAGTTTGAACACAAGCACTCAAAGAGGATAGACTTTTACATAATGAGAGCTCATGATGTTGATTTTGTATAATCAATGTCTCTTTCCCAACTATCATCTAAATGTGCATGAATATTACTATCTTATTTACTGAATTAGATTTCAAAGTTGTAAGTTCCTTTTAAATACTTAAGAAGATACCTAAGTCCTTGCATTTGTGATTATCTTGGCTCTTACATAAATATGGATATGTATGATGTTGAATATTCTAAATCTAATATATTTTTTAAAGATATTGAAGTAATTTAATCATGGTTCTATGCATGATTGCATGTATGAAAGGAGTCTTATCTTTGCTAGTTAATTTTAAACTCTATAGCAAAGGACTATTGACCAACTTTTCATTATTTAGACTAAATTTTTTAAAGATTTAATTTATGTATTTATTTTGATGAATATTAATTCCCTTTTTATTCTAGCTCACTTTTATTCCTATGAAGTATTTGAGTTCTCCAAGATTCTGCATGTTGAATTTAGTTTTCGTATCATTCTTGAAATCTTCTACTAGCCTTTTCTAGTGACAACAAAGATATTGCCATCTACATATTGTGATAGGATGAAGAATTTATCTCCTTCCTTCTTAAAATATATTGTTGATCCAAACATGTAATTTTGATAATTATTCTTGGTAAGATAGTCATTAATTCTCTTGAACCAGTCCATGGGTGCTTTCTTTAGGCCATGTAGAGCTTTGTTGAGTTTGCATATTTTATTCACTCTTCCTTTGATAACATTATCTTTGGGCTAGTAGATGTATACTTATTATTTAATGTATCCATTTAAAAATGCTAAGATGACATACATTTGTGGAACATTTAGATCTTTATGTACCACTATGAAGAGAATGAGCTTAATGGTTTTAAATCTCACCATCGATGTAAAGATTTCTTCATAGTTAATGGATTTCTATTGTTTGAATTATTTTACCACAAGTTTTGCTTTGTGTGTTTTAACATATTTTCTCTCATTGTACTTTGATTTATATAGTTACTTGCAATTAATAATATTTTTTTATTTATTCACTAATTCTCATGTGTTATTTATTAGGATGACATTGTACTCTTTATTCATGGTTACTTTCTAGAAATTTAATGTCATGGCTTTATTGATAATGATTGGCTCCCTTGAGATTGCTAAATATACCATATTTGTAATATTGCAACATCTTGTAGTTGTTCTTTTAAAATTTATGTCTAGCATTTGAGTGTGAGAATGGTCTCTTTGAATCTAAGGTTTTAAACTTTGATATGTAACTGATTCTCTTGCTATTTGAAAAAGTCACTTGTACCGAACTTTGTCTTATCAAATATAACATCTCTTAAAATATGTCATTTCTAATTCATTAGATCATTGCACCTATATTTACTAGTGTGAAAATTATAACTAAAAAATATGCATTTCTTTCCTCTATTTTCATGTTTTTTAATGAATTATTATCCTTAGATTGTAATGACATCCAACTATTCTCATATGACATAGGTTTAGAATTTTGTTGTATAGAACTTCATATGGAGATGTGTATTCATTGCTTTTGCTGATGATTTGATTAGAAATGTAATAATTAGTTATGATAGCCAAATTCAAATACTAGTTAAGAAAAAAGGCATGCTTTAGTATGATGTAGGAACATCTCTTACAATTCCCTTGTGCTTGTCCTACAAGTTGTTTTTATAGGTTTTGCACTTGGAGAAGACCTTGATGAGTGTGTCCTATTTTTGTACATCTTCTTGAGTTGATTTTTTATGATGAAGATTCTCGGATGTTTTGGCATGTTTGGAGGTGTTTTTGACTTACTTTGATGAGTTTAGGATGTTCTAGTATCTATGGAAACTTGTTGGAAGGCATCTGGAGGTTCCAAGCATCAAGACAAGTAGTTTTATTTTTGGCACTTGTAGGATAGACATATCCTTCGAGACATCAGTGTAGACATTCCAAGTCTAGAGTGGAAATCTACTAATAATAGTAGATGTCTTTCTTGAAAGAAGGGCTTTCATAGTAGATGTTTAGATGAAACAAGAGACATTTATGTCAATGAAGAAAAAAATCTTTAACATGGCATTTTGATTGGGAAACATCCGAAAGACTCTAGATTTATACGGAAAATATCTAGGGAGGTAAATAGAACGCTTCCTAGGGATTTGGATCTCTATAATTATGTATGAATTCATCCATGAGAAAAGAAGAGAGAGTTAGAATGTAATGAGAGAGCTTCTATGTAGTAGGAGTGAGAGAAAACATACTTAAGAGTGAAGAGCTGGGAAAGAGATTATGGTAAGCACATTGGATGAGTGCAATAGGTGATTGCAGCTCCATGATCAGCTTGTGGTGTGTTGATCTATGTGTTCTATTCTCTTGTATCTTACTTCTAAGTTGAGATCTCAATCCTAGGTTGTGAGAGAGATTTCTATTAGTTTTGTCTTGCATTAAGAACAACCATCGTATGGTTGTAGAGCCTCATGCTCTATAATATTGTTTGAGTGTGATAGGTTTCTAGAGGCTTGTGGGTTTATGTGAATCCTATTGTAATCTTCTAATAAATTAATTGAAGATAGCTAGTTTTCTTATATACTAGCAATTAATTTTGTCTTTGCATAATATCTAGATTTAGTGCATTAAAGGTGATTTATTTGTGGAGTGAACCTGCTCTAGTATTATTAGTATCAGAGTCTAGTTTTATTGTTTCCTAGATTTGTGGTTGAGGATTTTGTCATTTTCAAATGGCATCCAAGAAGAGATAGGTGGAAGCTCTGAATCACAAAATGGAGAGCATGAAGTCTACCTTCCAAATGATGATTTTTCAATTGGATGAAATCAATGTGAACATGGATACATAGGTTGGTTCTAGCCATATTCGAAAAAAGAAGTCTCACAGCTAAGAGGAGATGGAGTAGATGAAAAGAAGGGTCAATCTAGCTATGAAAGTATAGGAAACCATCATCGAAGGATTCCAATGGAAGGCTATTCTATTCCTCATATGAGAACTTCAAGGACTCTAATGACATTCAATACTTCTTTAAGCGAGCTTAACGATGAAGATGAGGCAAGGCTTGCTAGAGCATTTGGAAATGCTTTAAGACTTTCATAATAGAGTTGAAGACTTTCAACAATGTAGATGGTACCAATGCATTTGCAAGTTAGTTGAAGACACTTGAGAACCATTTTTAATTGGAGGAGGTACCAAATAACTTCAAGGTACCTATTATTGAATCCAGAATAGGAGGTATCACTTTTACTTGGTTGGAAAAGGAATCATAGGGTTATGAAAGATGAATTAGTCAACGTATGAGATATTGGCATCTAATGAAATATAGGTTGGCAAGAAACCATTATGAATTTAAAATTCCTAAGGTAAGATGACAAGGATGTCAAAGAATTTTACATCAAATTTTGTGATATATTCCATCAAGCTAAGGTAAAGTGGGAGGAGTATGAGCAAGCTTTAATCTTTTTAGGAGGTCTCAAAATGACATACCAGCAAGAGTTATCATTTTATAAGCCATAAACACTTGATGAGGCGTATGATTTGGTACTCTAGGCTAAGAAGAAATTAGGTAGATATGAAAATAGAAGCAAGCAAACTTCTAAGGGTAAGGAGAAGGAACCTAGTTCTAATAAGGGATCCAAATCCAAATATAAAGATACAGAGGGTAGCTAAGATAAGAAAACTAAAGGAGATGATGAGAAGGATAAAACCAAGAAGGACCTAAGCAAGGGAGGCAAGGATCAAGGTAGCAACTCATAAAAAAATTAGTGTTTCTAGTGTGGAGAATGAGGACATAAGTAATGGAAATGTCAACTTTACAAGGAAGCCAAGGGAAAAGATGTATAAACCATGGAGGCAGAGGAGACATCAAGCTAAGCTCTTCATAAAGGTAATCCTAATGCTCCAAAAATTGAGGATGTTTCTGAATTAGATTCTAGTGCATTCATGGGGAATATAAATAGAGACGATCATCCTAATAAGAAATTATTGCTTCATATTAGGGCTAGTTATTTACTTAGTGGGGAATGAATTCATGTTTTGATTGATGAGGAAGCCCAAGAAAATGTTATTTCTTCTAGGGTAGTTGCTAGATTAGGTTTTGTGACTAATCCTCATCCTAGACCATATAAGGTGCATTGGATATCTAAAGATTTTTCCCAAGAGGTAAGGGAACAATGTACTTTCAAATTTTAAATTGAAATTTTTCATGATGTTGTGAGATGTGATTTACTTCCAATAGATTGTACTAATGTAATTGTTGGTAAACCTTATAATTTTAATGATGGTGCTCAGTTTGATGGAGCAAGAAATGTGTGGAGTGTTGATAATTCTTATGGAATCCATGATTTTATTCTTATGATAGCTAAATATGTGAGGCATCAAAGCTCATTTAATACTTCCTTAATCCTTCAAACTTAAGTTTAGGTGTTTGTCGGTCTCTAGAAACATAAAGGCCTAGATACTTCCACATAATCTTAGTGGTATTAGAGCAAACTAAGTGTAAATTTTTGTTATGACTATTGAAATGTTTGGGTTTGTGTATGAAACTATAACTAGCTATTATAATAGAAATTTAGCTAACCTTGTTGAATATTGTGAGTCATTAAGGATTCCTATTTTGTTAAGTCACTTAGTTGATATAGTCCCTATACTATGTTGCTTGAAAAAAATAAAATTTCACCAAAATGTTTAAGCACAATTTTGTAGAAATCGACTCCTAGTTTTCCCCAAAGAGAAAATTTCACAAGAAAAATAGAAATAGAGTGAGATTCTATAGATTTTAAAAGAGAAGAAGAGATAAAGTAGATTTGTATGGAATCTCAAACATTTAAGTGAGATAAATTGAACATGAAGAAACATTTTAGAATAAAGCTATCCCAATTTGATCTAAAATGTTATAAATTATTCAAACCCTTTGCATTCAAGAAGCAATTTTATAAAAGACACCCTTATTAACCTACACGAACACTTTGTAAAAGAAAAAAATACAAGCTATTATATGGCTAGTTAATAGCTGTCAAGAATTGCAATAATAGAGCTATTAGAAAAGGTATAACAATTTCAAGATTGAACATGAAGGAAAAACTTTAAAATTGAAAGTATTTTAAGTTAGCTCAAAATGTCAAAGATTTTTTAGATCCTCTTCACTCAAAAAAGAAATTTCATAAAGATATTGCTATTAAATTGCTCAAGATGCTTTTCAAAAGAAAATATAAGCTCTTATATGACAAACAAATAGAAGTCTAAAATTGCATGAAAGTAGAGTTATAAGAGTAATCAGAAAATCCCAAAATTAAATACAAAGCATAGTGCTATACTAAGAAACTAAGATAAAATGAGAAAAAAAGAACTCATAGGATTTAATCAAAGTAGCTGAATTGATGCAATTTGCAAGCCATTCTTACAAGTAATCTACAATAGTTCTTCTAAGTTCCTCCTCTTATTCTACCCTTGAAGCTCTTTTTATAGTGGCTTATTGGTAGTTACAAACATCATGGGAAATTAAAATTAGTTACAACCACTACAAGAATTTAGTTACAACTATCATAGAAATTAAATCCTATATTTTCTAAGTGTCCTATTCATATAGGATGTTGAATATCTATCCTATAAATCCTCCACATTTTGAGCTCATTTAATGATAATCGCATTTCTTTAAGAGAGTGTGGTTCATTGAATTTAGTTTTAAAGCTATTTAATTTATAACCACTAAGTAACTTCTTGTAATAGCATGGTTTTTAATGATTTTATTCAATGGATTGAGCCTCATTTACTCTTTAATGAGGCTAGAATGTGGCCTCATGAATGAGCTCTACGTAAGGCTATGCATGTTGACATGACATAGTGCTAATTTCACAATGATGTCACTAATGCTATCGTGGCATATGCTAATGTGTCAGAGCTTACATGTTAGAGTTGGTTTGTAGAGAGGAAATTTTACCCTTCAAACTAAATTAAAAACCTAATGTGGCAAGAAACTAAAGTGGCAAAGTCATCATGGCACTGATGACATGGCAGAGCAACCTTGTAGGGCTAAATTTTTGCTTCATGATCTAGTTCTATGAGCTAACGTGACATAAAAGTCATGTTTGTAACGACAGAAAACGTCGGCAGCTGGAAATACCGACCGAGATTCCACGTACACAGTTTTTACCACGGATCCGCGCGAGGGCTAAGCTGGAAAAACGAATCCGCGGTGCCCTGAACGGTCTTGTCGATCAGACAGGGACTTACGGGTCAGTAAAACAATGATAATTGTAGATCGACCGCAAAACGGTGGGATAACGATGTGTGTGGACCACCGCGAAGATGACGCCGAAATACCGAGAAGATGCAAATCGGGAGCAGAAAATCGTGCAATTTACGAAGATCAAAGATCTATGTTCCAATGCCAAATGGAATATATGATTGGATGTATGCAATGTTACAATGGGAGGAAATTCCCAACAAACTGAGTACAAAGATGAGCACAAAACAGCAAGAAAACTGCCTGGATAGAACAACGGATCTACCTTTTGGACCAAGGCCTAGATGCAGAAATGGTCAAGCAATTTCCGTTCCGCTTCTCGGCTTCAGATAGATCTGCTGCTAGGAGCTCCTGCGTGCTGTGTTCTGTTGCTGCTGAAGAATGATGTCTGCGGCCAAGAGGTTGCTCTTGTTTCTCTGTTTCAGGGCGATAAGTTTCCCTTGCTCAGAAAATGCTCTTGTCCTCTTGGTCTCTGTCAAAGTGCTAAGTCTGTCTCTTTGTCAAAAATCCCCTTGTATATTTGTCAGTCGGAGTATTTATAGACCACGACACGTGCAACCCTGATGATGTGGGCCCGAATGTCGCGGGTTTCGCCGATGCGATTCTTTTAAGTCGAACTGCGACTACGCACAACACGCTTGTTCGCGTGCTGTGCGTGTAAAGAGCAGGCTCACGATAGACATGTCTCGGCTGCGTTTGCGCTCATTCGCGTTGTGTTTGCGTGTATGAGCACAACTTTTGCGTAGCAACAACACGCTTAAGATTGTTGTACGCTCATCACGCAACTGTGCGTGACGCAGTGTAAATGTAACACACTCCATGCAGCTACACGCGGTGGAGTATGATGAAAGTGTAGCTTACGCTCATCACGCAGCTGTGCGTGACGAAGCGTAACGCGCGTGTTGTTGCATTCTGGCCTACGCACGAGCATGCATTATTGCGTAACGCGCGTAAAGATCAGTTGAGCGTTTGCAAGAACAAGTGCCAACCCGTCGTATTTCCATGGATTTTTGCTTAACTGCCTTGGAGCTTGCTTAACTGCCTTGGAGCTTATTACGCTCATCACGCTGCCGTGCGTGAAGAGCGTAAACTTGTCCTTAGACAGAATTCACTTTTAACTGTCTTGGAGCTTATTACGCTCATCACGCTGTCGTGCGTGATAGAGCGTAAACTTGTCCTTAAACAAATTTACCTGTCTTCGGAGCTTATTACGCTCACCACGCTGCCGTGCATGATGGAGCGTAAACTTGTCCTTAGAAAAATTTGAGGCGCGCTCTTGCTCAAACTACGAATCTTCGCCTGAGGCCGACCCGTAATTTTCACGGTGTTTCAATGGCCCCTCTTTGTTGACGGTTCGAGGGCGTACCCGAAGAACGTCGACAAAGAATGTGAAACACCGGATTGGCAGAAGCAAGAACAACGTTCCTCCATGACTACTCAGATATTGCTCCGTTCACGTCAAGGGAGAAGGCTTGCGAGTAAGAGGGGTAGAAGGGTGTAACTGAAAACAGGTTCGGGAAAGATGCAAACGGCGTGTTTATTAACGTCAACAGGAATGCTTTCAGACGAGCGTGGTGCGTCAATCTGAGATATCTCTGTTACAACTGGCAGCAGAAATGCGTACGAAAGGAGCGTTGCGCGTCACTTTCGCGATATCTCTGCTAGCGTGGGTGCGAACAAAGGAAGATTGGCGTAGGTGAATGCTGCGTATGGGAATTGGGTGGTGGGGAAGAAGGAAACAAGGATGAAGGGTAGATGTGTGTCGGGAAGGAATGTGCAAAGCTGAATGAGCGGGCAAACCTGGGCAGCCATTTCAGCACCTTGTCGTACTTCGCCGCTCAGATGGACGCACCCTTGAACGACATCCTCCGAGTTAAGCAGCCTGCAACCACAAAAGGAAACAGAGGACGCCATTGTTTATGGACAAAAGACGGAGTTTCTTGGAGCCCATGCTGTTTGATGTTAGCCGGAGCCAACGAACTGTAAATGTTGAGGTGGAGCACTAAGGGGGAGCCGCCAACCCTGATGACTTGGCCCTGCATACCTTCGCCAGAAGGCATCAGATACGGTGCAGCTCATTGGTTGCATCGGGAGCCGGCCAGATGTATTTGGGAAGCCGGCGTCCGATAGCGATGATTGGCGAAGACTCCTGGGGCCATGACCAACGAGGAGTTCGTTGGGGCTCCCGCTAACGAAGCTAAACTCCCGGAGCTGCTTCCGCCGCGACGGACGCGGTGGCGGCATCTCCGAGGGATCAGTAAGATGCCTCTGTGCCTGTCCGAGGAATCAGTAAGATGCCGGGGGGTGGGGACGCCGGAACTGTCTCCGCGTCCCACCCAATCGGCCATGAAGCTGTATCGGAGATGATCACGCTCGCTTGATTTGCATGTATTCCAGTTTTAAGTCTTGGTAGACTGCTGTTACTGATTTTAAGTCTCAGCGGACCATGGTCCCAGTTTAAAGTCCGGGCAGACCGAGGAGTGCTAGTTTTACGTCGTAGCGGACGGTGGTCAGGCTGGTTTATGGTCTCAGCAGACCGTGCTGTGGATGTCAGTTTTATGTCATGACCCAAGGACAAAGCTGTGCTAGTTTTACGTCTCAGCAGACGGCTACTTACCTGTGCCAGTTTAGCGTCATGGCGGACGTGTGCAAAAGATGCCAGTTTCTTGTCTTGGCGGACCTGTACAACTTTGCTAGTTTTACGTCGTAGCGGACGGTCACCAAGTACCAGTTTAGCGTCGTGGCGGACGCGTGTAAGGCATGCCAGTTTTACGTCGTGGCGGACGGTCAGTGCCAGTTTTACGTCGTAGCGGACGATGGGTGCCAGTTTTACGTCGTAGCGGACGATGGGTGAGGCCATACCTGTTGTCGATACCGTCGTTGTCGCTAGATGAAATACTGCTTTAAGTACACATGATTTACAGGATTTGCTAACTCGTTGCCGTTGACGTCTGCCAATTTGAACGCTCCGTTGCTGTATGCGTCGGTTATCAAGAAAGGGCCTTCCCAGTTGGCAGAGAACTTGCCTACTGGTTCACGCACAGCCTTGAGAACCAGGTCTCCTTTCTTGATCGGACGCTGCTGAAGATTATGATGATGCTTTTGTCTCTGTTTATCCTGATATTTCTCAATCGCCTCAAGAGCCTGTATCCGCTTCTCTTCCAATGACTCCAAGTCCATTATTCGAGCCTCGGTGTGTTGAGTCTCATTTATAATGGTGGAGAGGACCATTCTTAGAGAAGGAATTTGCAACTCCAGAGGTAGCACCGCCTCAGATCCGTAAACTAGGCTATAGGGCGTACTGCCTGTAGCTGTTCTACAGGTAGTACGATATGCCCATAGCACATAGAGGATCTGCTCATGCCACCGCCTTTTGTTGCCGTCGAGCATTTTCTTGAGTAAATTGATTATTGTCTTGTTCGATGCTTCAGCTTGACCATTTGCCTGCGGGTAATAAGGGGAGGAGAACGACTGTCTGATGCCTAAGTTGTCACAGAAAGATTTGGTATCCACGCTGCTAAACTGTGGCCCATTGTCGGTCACAATAGTCATTGGGAGGCCAAATCTGGTCACTATGTTGTCCAAAATAAAATGGCAAACCTGTTGAGATGTGATTTTCCGCAGGGGAACAGCTTCTACCCACTTCGTAAAGTACTCGGTGGCGGTAATGATGAAGCTATGTCCTGCGGAAGATTTTGGCGTGATGGGTCCGATAATGTCTAGTCCCCATCGTTGGAATGGCCAGGTTATCTGCGTCGTGTGCAACTCTGTGGGTGGCACGTGGATGAGATTTGCATGACGCTGACACGTGTCACAGGTCTTAACCTTTGTCAAGCAATCTCTTTCCATGCGTGGCCAGTAGTACCCTAAGCGACGGATTTTTAGGGCCATAGCCCGTGGTGCTACGTGGCCACCGCACAGTCCCTCGTGAACCTCATTGACGATGTATTGTGCTTGGTCCGCGTTAACGCAGGTGAGCAATACGCCATCAAAGGAGCGCCTGCAGAGAGTGCTATCCCCGATGATGACGTAGTGCCTAGCGCGTTTACGGATTGCGTCTTTTTGCGCGCGTGTTAAAATAGTTGGTAACTCACCCTGTAAAAGATAAGATTTGATATGATCGTACCATTCAGGCGTGCTTTCTTCGGTAAGAGAGGAGATTTGCGCCGTCTGAATGATAGGGTCGGTGCAGTCGGTAATCAATGTGGGGCAGGTGTTAAGCAAGTGTGACGGCACGTGTAAAGCCAGGGTGGCCAGTGCGTCGGCCAGCGTGTTGTCAGTCCGTGGGACGTGCTGGGCGTCGAAGGTCGTAAATCGCCTCAGGAGATCTTTAGCCTGATTACAATAGGGCTGCAAATGTACCGCTTTGCAGGCGTAGACTCCAGTGATTTGATTTATGACGAGCATCGAGTCGCCCCTAATTGCCAGGTGTTGAACATCGAGTTCGCCTGCAATTAAAAGTCCCCTGAGGAGCCCCTCGTACTCTGCCACGTTGTTCGTACAAGGGAAGGTCAATCGATAAGCGTGTAGACGCACATCCTCAGGCGATAGCGTAAGAACAGTGGCCGCACTGCCACCTCTCGCGGTTGAAGCTCCATCGAAATACAATGTTGCTTCGAGGCCTGCCGAAACAGGGCTTAAACTATGTACATGCTCGTCAGGAAACTCTGGTTCTACAGTGGCATGGTTATCAATCGGCGAGGTGGTTAACTGGTCGGCTATCGCTTGACCCTTCATAGACGACTGGCCAATATAGTGGAGGTCAAACTCCGCAGTGATAGCCTTCCAGCGAGCTATTTTGCTACTTTCATGTAAACTATGTGTAATTGCTCTAAGTATGTTGTTTTTACAAATTACGTTAACCTGGCTACGAAAAAGATAATGTCTACATTTCTTGAGCGTAAAAACTAACGCTAAGCAGTTACGCTCGACATCATTATACCTTGTCTCGTACGCACATAGAGCGTGACTCAGATAGTAGATGGGCATCTCTGATCCATCATCTCTTCTCTGACAGAGCAACGCCGCTATGGCAACGTCCGAAGTGGCAAGGTAGATGAAGAAAGGTAGGTCCCTTTGTGGTGGGAAAACCGTCGGTAAATGCTGCAGTTCCTGTTTCAGACTGTCAAACGCATGTTGGCAATTGTCGGTCCATTCAAAATTAACCCCCTTTTTCAGCAGGTGCTGCATGGGATGTAATTTGTCGGTTAATCTTGAAATGAACCTGCGTATAAATTGCAGCCGTCCTTGTAACCCTCGGAGTTGCGTGAGGTCTGTGGGAGGCTGTAACGCGACAATGGCTTGGACCTTATCAGGGTCAACTCGTATGCCGGTTTCAGATACCACAAACCCTAGCATGCGTCCGGTTTTGACTCCGAACACGCACTTCTTTGGGTTAAGCCGGAGCTCGTGCGTGACGCACCTTTTAAGGACTAACTCCAGGTCCTCTGAATGATCTTCCGACTTCAAAGACTTTACAGCTATGTCGTCTACATAATCATTCAGCCTCCCTAGGAGATAGTCACTAAAGATGTACGTCATGGCTCGCTGATACGTTGCTCCGGCGTTCTTCAGACCGAAAGGCATCATGGTGTAGCAAAATGTTCCCCAGGGTGTCATAAAGGTTGTTGTCAACTGATGTTCTGGGTTAATGCGAATCTGGTTATAGCCTGAAAAGCCATCCATGAAGGACAGAAGCGCATGCCCAGCTGTTGTATCCACCAGCTGGTCGATACTCGGCAATGGGAAATTATCCTTAATTGTGGCTTTGTTCAAATCCCGGAAGTCTATGCATATACGTATGCCGCCGGTCTTCTTTGACACAACCACAATGTTTGATACCCAGTCGGAGTAATCAACCGCGCGTATGAAACCAGCCCGATATAGCTTAGTGATTTCATCACGCACTGCTAGTGCGATCTCTGGCTTGACTTTGCGTGCCTTTTGCCTGACTGCCTTGATCTGGGGGTCGAGGATGATATTATGTTGGACTAGTCTAGGATCTAATCCAGGCATATCCTCATACGACCACGCAAAGACAGTAACATTGCCTTGGAGGACCTGCATGATTGCGTTGCGCGCTTTCTTGTCTAGTAAGGAACTGACTTTGAGCGTGTTGGTCTCACCCCTGTGCGTAACGATAGGGACCTCACAAAGGGGGTCCTCAGTTATGTCCCCGGACTCCAGGTCTAGCGTGCGCGTCGACTGTTCTGGCCATTCTGGGGATATTTCTGACGCCGCTACAGTTACGCCAGCTAAAGGGGGGTTAATGTCGAGAAGTGTAGAATCAATTGGTCTAATTATGTGCCCGTATGGGCCTGTCAGATCTAAAGGTGTTAAG
>MNCI01024762.1:0-20865 GCA_015680685.1 Gnetum montanum
GGTTTTGATGGCATCCCCATTGAGTTTTTTAAGAATCATTGGGATCTTGTGGGTTCAGACCTCTCTTATGTCTTTGCAGAAGCCATAAATCAATAGTCTCTCGATCCCGAATTAAATAGAGGTGTCATCCGTCTTATTCCTAAAACAGGTGATCCTTCATTGATTGGTAACTGGCGTCCTATCACTCTCCTTAACTCTGTTTACAAGATTTTGGCTAAATGTCTTGCTAATAGACTGAAGCTAATTATCCCTCAGATCATTACCCCAATGCAAACAGGCTTTGTTAAGGGTAGGTATATTCTTGATAATGTTGTTGCGGCTTGGGAAGGTATGCAATGGGCCGAGGACTCCAATCAAAACATTGCTTTTCTTAAGCTTGATTATGCTAAAGCGTATGACAAAATTGAGTGGAAATTTGTTATTGCTTGCCTTCATAAATATGGTTTTCACATTAATTTTATTAAAATGGTGGAGACTCTTTTTGCCGACGCCAATGCCCTTGTGGCTACTAATGCTGGCTTAACTAATTGCTTCAAGCTTGAGCGCTCTGTTAGGCAAGGTTGTCCTCTTGCTCCTTACCTCTTCATTCTTGCTGCGGACTTTTTGTGTCATGCTATTCATAAGGATAAGGAACAAAATTTGCTTCAAGGTATTTTCATTGATCATAATGTTCCTTCCTTATTGAATATGCATTTTGCTGATGACTCATTCTTTATGATAAAAAATGATGCTGTTATTGCTGATCGTCTTTTTTATCGCATAGATCAATATTGTAGACTCTCTGGCTCTCAGATTAATTGGTTCAAATCTTCTATATTTTGCAACAAAGAGGTTCAAGCCTGAGCGTTGTCTAAGTCTTGGCAATTTTTAGGAAAGGATCAAGTTTTTAAGCTCCTTGGCATTCCCTTTTCTTTTGGCGGATCATCCAAAACATTATGGGATGTCACTGTGAAGAAACTTGAACAAAAGCTTATTAAGTGGAAGGAAAAGAAGCTATCTATGGCTGGTAAATTTATTGTCTGCAAGCATATTCTCCAAGCTACCCATGTGTATTACTCTTCTTGTTGGGCTCCTAGCATCTCTGCTTATCGTCGCATTGATCAACTAGTCAAACACTTTCTTTGGAACAGCAGCCATACTAAGAGAGGATTTTGTCGGGTTGCTTGGAACGTCTGTACTTCTCATAAAGAGGACGGCGGGTTGGGCCTCATTAATTGCTACAAACAGGGCATTGTGTTATGTGCCAAATGGATGGCCAAATGCTTATCTGGCTCTGAACCTTGGCAGCTTCTTTTCCTTAAACGCATACAGCTTGGGAAGCCCAAAGGTAGTAATTATTGGAATAATACTCATTTCCTTAACTGGATTCTTTTTCCCACTGGTATTACCATTTCTGGTTCTGTTGTCATCAAACACATTTGGAAGGCATGGTGTTATATCAGTCAGTTTTGGAACTTTAACACTATCACTATCTCTTCCTCTACACTTGATAAGCTTTCTCCCTGGTGGATTCCCATTCACAATGAACCTTGGGCCATTAAGCGTCCTCGTCTTTGTACCACTTGGGATAAGCTTGGCATCTCCTCCCTCTCCTCTCTTCGCATTCAGAATCGTTGGATTACTTGGACTGAATGTCACCTTATTTACGGTATTAATGCTGCTCAAAAGTCTACCTTTTGTACGATTTTGGATAGCTTGAACAAAAGTGTTGTTATTCAAGACTCCCTTGGTGTTTTTTTAGATCTTTCTTGGACTTCTGGTCCTCAAGTTTTTCCCTATCATTCTAAGACTGTTTACTCTCTTATTAATTCCACTACTAATATTTGGCCTAGATTCAACCATCTTTGGCAAGTTAATCTTAATGTGCAGGTTTGGAAGCAACGTATTCAGATTATTTGGACTACTCCTACCTCTTCAAAGATTCAACATTTTCTGTGGTATCTGATTCACCAAGGACTTCCTGTGGGTGTTCGGCGCTCTCATTTGGGGGTTCCTGACCCGCGATGTCCTATTTGTCACAGGGAAGATGCATTTACTCACTGTTTTTTTCTTGTCCCCTTGCTCATAGCTCTTGGATTTGGTGTGGCAGGTTTTTACAAGGTTTTCGACCAAGCTTGGATGAGGTTCTTTTTGGTGACACTCCGCATCTTCAAGGCTCTTTGATTTATATCTGGTGTCGCCTTCGTCCCCTTATCCTCCATGCTATCTGGAAATTTCGTTGTAATGTGGTTTTTCAACGTGATTCTCCTACTAATATTCTCCCCTTGTCTATTCAAGGAGACATTGTTCAACAGCTAATGCTGCAGTTGAGCTCTTGAACTTTTTCTCTCCCGTTTTTCCAAATTTCTTGTAGTTTCTCCTCTTTTGAGGTGAACGTGTCCTAATTTCTTGTACTATTTTCTTTTTTCTCTATTTATTAAATTTATTGTTTGGGGTCCGACACCCATAGAAACCTTGGCATGGTTTTTAAAATCCAACTCCATTAATCAATTCACGTTCTGGGACAACTCCATCACTTCATCAATAATTCAACGACAGTTTTCCACAAGTCACCATCATCACTTCTTGCAATTTTCTGCACTCCCGTTCAAACACAAATCATTTCAGAAGTCTAAAGGTTACCATCCACTTTGATTTAATCTGTGTCTTTGCTTTAAAGAGAAACTCTATTATTTTTATTCTAGGTTGTAGAGAATCTCATAGTAAATCTATTAAAGATCATCAAATTTCGATTTGTAAATCTCAAAATATCTTCAAAAATCAGTTTCACTACTACCTCTTGGTCCAGTTGTGGTATTGCAGGTTTCAAACCCTGAGTTCACCACAATCCATGGTATTTCAAATATTATCTTCTCCTACACTATGACCCATGATTCACTTGTGGTTGACACCATAACACCCCCACAACTCATGGTTATCCTATAGTCAAGCTGCTTGTTTCTTGTTTCTTGTTTCTAAGTAGAGCCTTCTAAATACACACCTGTTAAAGGTACTAGACTGTAACAACGTTGCCCCAACGTTGCCCGGCACCCCAAGGAATTCACAAAGATCCAATGGATCTAGGGCGGAAGACCTGGGGAATACGCCTCAAACAAGCAAACATCTCACAAGTGCAAGCTGAAGAGAACCAAGCAAACAAGTACACACACAACCTTGTAGACCACATCGATGGAAGGGGAGACGATGCACCTACAAGGGAAGGTACCTCACCCCCAGATCCCTCACGATCTGGTACAAGGTGTGGCATGGCACCGCACCAACACTATCCAGTCTTGGTTGCCTACATATCTACGACCGCCGTAGAATCAGGGCCATGTAGTTCTCCACGGAGAGGAGGGAAGGAAGGGGACTTAGAGAAGAGAGTTGCAACAGGAGGGTGTCCTATTGCTAGCTTGGTACCACCAAGCCGGGGTGGGTTTTGTAACACTTGAGAGCCACCTGAGGGCGCCTCAGAGTGTTCCATGGCCCCCGAACCATGGGGAGAGCCCAAGAGAACCACCACTTGGGACATCTCTCACATAGACACTTCCCAAGCACTCACCTTTCAAGCTGCATCTTTGTTGTTTCTCTTCACCTTTCAAGTTGTTTCTTTCTTGTTTCTATTTTTTTTCCAAGCAGCCACCTCTCATATTGGTTAATGTGAACAAAAAGCATACAGTGTTTCATAATCGGCTGACTTTTCTACCCATAATCTATGTCCATCGTGTGATGGTTGATGGCCTTGTACATGCTCAGGAACTTGAGTTAATCAAAACTGGTTAACAAAGTAGGGATAATCTTTTTTTAATTTAGAATTTTAATCTATGTCCATGGTGTGATGGTTGATGACCTTGTACATGCTCAGGAACTTGAGTTAATCAAAACTGGTTAACAAAGTAGGGTTAATCTTTTTTTAATTTAGAATTTTAAATTTTGCGGCCTCATGTCTTCAATGTGACATGGATGCAAAAATGTTTGGGCAAATTTCATTTAGCTTCCTTGTTCACCCATACATGGATGCAAAAATGTTTGAACAAATTTCATTTTAGTTACCTTACTATTTAGGCCGTAACATAGCCATTCATGGGTTTTTTTTCATGGGATTCTTTTTCCTCCCAAGGTCTAACATATTCCAGCACTCTCCCTTATGCCGGTTTCTTTCTTCCTCGTATGAGGTAGAGAAGTCATTGTTTTCCCCTTTAACAATAACATTAACATGAACTAATGATGTTCTTCCTCAAATTTACAATGGATCTTAGTAATCCTTGGTCCAGTCCTTTCTTGAAACCGTTGTTTTCAGAGAAATGCAACCGCAATTCTTTTACTCTTTATATAAGATACCTACCCATTGCATAAGATCCGGCAATTATTTTGCAATTTTTCCTTCAAATTGATTCTTTAGGCAACCAAAATGGAATTTTTATTTCAAACATTTTTTCATCCATGTATTTCTGAACAAAGCCAAAATACAAGACATCAGGGGCCGGCAGGCAGAATCTTTGTTCCAAATGCCAGGTTTTTTTTTCTCAAACCCTGTCGTATCCATCAACAAAGCCAACATGGCTTTTTCTATGCTCAAATCAGTTATCCGTCCCATAATCCTGTAATTAATATGCAGGCCCAATCAGGAACCTTGCGATGGTTTTTCTTGAATCGATGCTAAGCAAATTACATAATTTAAAACGAACTTTGTATTTATCTGCACATAAGTGAACAAAGCCCAATAAAATACATAGATTGAGGAGCAGAATGGAAGTTGTTACCTGATTTGTGCTTTGGTGGGGGCTGGGAAATTTAGAGCGAAAGAAGTGGATAAGCTGCTCATCTGCATCATGTGGGAAATCTTAGTAATGACTGTAAATGGTGGAGATCTTCATGTTTAGAAGAAGATCCATGGAAGAGATTGTGCAGCTAAGCACCAGAAGCCATGATTAATTGATTGATGATGAATAGCAAANTCTAAGCACCAGAAGCCATGATTAATTGATTGATGATGAATAGCAAATTAGGCAGGGGTAGGTTCTGAAGCAAATGCACAGAGACAGCATAAGAAACAACAGCAGAAGCAAAAGAAGATAAGGTATGCAGTACTATTAGCCTTGCTTGACCTCTCTGTATAACTTCCATGCATCGACTTTAACATGATCACATGATCAACCAACAACAATGACGTAATCAATGATAAACAAAGATATTAAATTGAAACTGAAATTCATGGATTCTCTCTGAGTTTTGAAAGCATCATTAAGAAAATTACTAGTATTTTTGGTCATCTTTGAACAAATCAACCATATTTGCCCTTGCAATATCTCATTTATGTTTAATGTGCTCTAATATATAAAAGCCCCTTAAACAACCCAATTTCCTTTCCATACCCACCAAAGATAATTGTTGCTTAGTAATTTTGACGAAATAATTCATTTTAGATTTTAGGGCTAGTGAATGAATCTTCCTAGCTACTATAAAATATCCATGTCTATCAAGCATCAACATAATCAAGAAGAGCAAAAAGAAATAAAGTTCAAATTGAAATAAAAATTATTTATAGACTTGGTTCACGTATATTCTTAAAAAAGCTAGGCTTTTGCTTAATACTTACCTCTAGAACATTATAAAACATTATGAGGAAGTTAATGTAACACCCCTCATGCTCAATCTCAGCTAAGCAGAGGAATGGATGGTATGCTAACAAAATGCTAGAGTCATAGTGCATCGCACAACAATCAAATCGAACAAAAACACACTAGTAAACCATGCATCATTCTATAAAAATATCATGCATAAGCTAACTAGCAACATAGTAGAACACTCCAAATCAATAGTGCTATATCTAACATCATCCAAAATAGTACATCTCCACATTATGCATCATACATAAACATCATACAACATCAATCAATATGTTTGGCAAATATATGCTACCAGCCTATACATCATGCACAACGTACAAAATATCATAGCTCATGGATCATCTTAAGCTAATGCCTTTAGCAAACAATTCCATCTCTCTTACAAATACATGTAAGAAGAAAGACAAGAGCATGGACCCAAATCCTTCAAGTACATGCTAAAGGCATCAAACTCTGGCATGGAGGGATCAAACTGCCAGAGTTTCACTACTATCTAACTGGGATGCCTAAAACTGGGAAAGCCGCCTCTTATTTATAGATTTGGTGGCGCGACGTGATATTGCAGGAAAAGACGTGATATTGCGTACGATACATCGCGTATGCGATATCGCAGCCCATGTAATATCACGGCTATGATATCCCAGCTATGATATCACAGCCACCAGCAAATTCATGACTCATCAGTATGGTTAAGTGTAATTGAGGCATATGATTTTTATCATTTTATGTTTTATGGTTTTAATACTGAAAGAGAGAGATGAAGTAAATTGAGAACTAATTTAATTTAACTATTTAACTAATCTCTAAGTAGTCCTAATATAAACACCCAATCCCACTTTCTGTACACATCCTGAACCCATGGATTCACTACTGGGTTACCAAGTGCTATGCCACTAGGTGCACCAAGCAATGACACTGTTGGGATTACCAAGCGAATACGTGTTTACACATGAAGAAATCATACTTATGTGTTTAACCTATTTAGCTTATCTCACTTAATTACTTAATTAGCTTAATTACTAAGGAACATTAAATAAATAATTGCAAACATCAAATGCATAAATAAAACATTTAAATTGTCCATAATGCTACAAGGTTTGATCAGAAAGCTCGTCTTTATTGTTGCACACACTATTGTACTCAGGTACAATAGTGCTTGAATAAAGATCCATACACTCAATGACTCATGTTGTGAGAACTCAGGAAAATATTCTAACTTTCAAATGTAAAAAACTACAAGAGGTTTGCTACACTATAACAAACTAATGCCTAAACATAGGGGATTGACATGTATTTATAGGCAAGAACAAACCCTACATCGATGGGGCCATGTTAACGCATGAAACGATGTGTGGACAAGGCCAGTCGACAAGGCCTCATTGACACAACCAATCTATGACTCATCATACCCCCATGACTGAATGAAAACTCGTCCTCAAGTTCTTTACAAAATTGGAAAGGTATGGGATTATTGACTACCACATGACACAACAAAACCAACATGACAAGACTAAGTGCTCGAGTGTAAAAATCAACAAAATTACAAATGGTGGTGTTTATGACACAAAATTGAACACTAAACAAAAAATCAGACAACACGTTCTCTAATGGCATGAAGACCCATTGAAAAGATCACACAATCCTAGGTGGTGGAGGCTATTGAGGCTCTGATAGACCTTCTCTAGCTTCAAGCACATGTGATGGTCGAGGCTCTTATGGTTGTCTAACTATTACTGCAACTTCTAGTGGCAAGCAAAAAGCATCCAGCAATGCTTTCATTTTCTCCTACTTACTCCTAGGATCGTGCATGGTCCACACAGCTTTACCAATGTGGGCTAGAATGGGCACATCCCAATGATAGGGAATTGTAGGGAACAACTCCTTAGCATTGACAAACCAAGTAGCGAATTGTTTGTGCTCAATGTCAAATGCCCTATCTATGTTCTACAACTCCTAGAAGTCATTCATTCTCTTGGCCAGGTTCTCAATAGTTGATCGTTGATTAATGAATCATGCCCTTAGAACTTCGAATTTAGCGTTTGTTGTCTCAAGCTTTTTCTTGCTATCCTTGTGGTGCTTGAACTTGGCCTCGTACAGCAAGTATGAGCTAGCCACTTACTTCTCAAGTTCCAACCATAGTCGTTTTGTAGTTAGCATCACTAGGTTTGCATATTGGAGATTAGCCAATTCCATATACTCTGTCATTTCTTTGATTTGCAATTCCTTTAGGCAAATCTCCACTTTGTTGTAGGCATCTATTCCATCAATGATGGGCTACCATACCTCTCTTCCTTGTTGGAGTTACTAGAGGGCCTCATGTACTTTTACCTTCGCCATTTGAATATGCTTCTCATTCACTTCCTTCTACAGGCCAACTTGGTCTTGGTAGTGATTCTTAACTCTCTCAAATTTGAGAGCTTCATTTTTCTAGGCGATAATTTCAATGGCAAATTTCTAGCGTAAGGCTCAAACTTCCTCCATAGATAGATTGCAATTTTTTGTGGCCAATTTCCTCAATTCTGTATTCACCCTAGTAGGCTGCTCCTGCTGTTGGTGTATAAATTCTTACATTTGTTGTTTTTGTGCATCAACATTTCGTAGGTGGTGGTTTTTGACAATCAGTGTTTCATTTTCCTAGTGCATTTGAACCAAGTCCTTTTGAACTAAAGAATTCTTTGCTTCAGCCATGAATTGGTTAAAGATTAACATTACCATTCCCTCCTCAACTTTTTTTAATCATTCTTGAAGCTATTGAAAAACCTCTCCTCTAGTTATATCATGGTTGAGGAGTGCAAGGTTAGCAAAGTGAGCACATAATTAAGCAACTTCTGTGGCTAAGCAACAATTTTGTGCATGAGCCATTTCAAGTTATCCCTCTAGGATGATGCATTTCTCCTTTGCCTTGAGCAACTCAAACTAGGTTTCACTAATTGTATCTAGAAAATCAAAAATGTCCAAAATCGGTTATCCAGTTCCTCTAGTCGGTGTAGCAATTTTTCATACCTACGAATGTCTACATATCTCATAGTGTAGATACTCTAGTATAGACATCATGGATGCATTAAGTGCTTCTATGATTCAATCAGCAACTACTTCTATAGCTATTTCTTGTAATTAGTGCTACATCACCAATACAGTTGCCTCTTCGCCCTTCACTAAGTGTATCAAAAATAAGGCAACATTCCCAGAGATTTCTAGGAATAAATGGTGTTGAGATAGAGACATTTTTTCCTCTTGGGCACTAGAATTCGATCTTGTGGGTAGCTACATTCATTAGACTGAAAATATTAGGCCTCATCCCTCCATCTGACTAATTGTTCAAGCCACCTCATTAAGGTGACTCATCCTAGGTTAATATATAGATGGATCTTCACCACTCATTCCTTCTCATTGCAAGAGTTGTTCTTGAATTTTGTGTAAGTGCTCAATGGTTACGCAGGCCTCTGGCATTGTTTCTTAAGTGGGTGGTGGAGGTGGTGGCTGCTGGTTCCCTTCTTTAGACACGACAGGTGTCTTGTCCTTCATCATTTCAAACCAAGAGACCATAGAAGTATGTCTAATTGTGTCATTGGCATAGCAGATTATCTCTGCCCTTTTGCAAAGTTTTTGAATAAGGCATGGAAAAGGTAGGGTTTTCCTTCCATGTTCATTTTCTTTGAAATGCTTCTTGATCTCTAGATAGATCAATTGTGGAAGGTTTGTTGGAAATCTCCCACTTAGAGTGGCACATGCTTAGGCAGAGAAGGAAGTCACCTTACTAGGCCTCATTGTTAAATTGAGGTAGGCCACTATCTTAAAATATACATGTTCTACTAGTGTGAGTGCGTCAAACTCCATACAATCAACCCCATAATACCGTTGTGTCCACACCTTTTTGGCCTTAGGACCAACTTGTGTAGACAGCTCTACTAGTTGTGTTCCAAAATCAAGCAACCTAAGAGCCTACGCAATGGCTTTAGTTGAGTAAGACACTTGAATGTCCTTAATGTACACTATAGAGCCTATTCATCTATTATTCCAAAAGAGGTATGTCTCTCCCATGTACTACTTCCCACTAGAAGTGATGATTGGCCACATGGAAGAGGTATGCAATTGTATCTTCACCTTTGCTAGAGCATGCTCTAAGAATGGTCCAAAGTTCAATTCCGGGAGAACTAAACATTGAACATCATGGGGCTTGATTATGTTGAGGAAGGCTTATGTTAGTGTGACTTCAAGTCTCAGTACAGGTCCTAGTACCTCTCCTAGCTACAATTATTCTGTAGCAACCTCTTCTTCAAGAATCTATCTAACTGATTCCACTTCAAGCTCCTCCCAAAGAGGTCCTATTGCATGGGTTTCTTCTTTCTACTCCTAGGCTTGTTCTTGTTGGCCCCTTCCAGTTATGGGTTGTTTCTCCCTGTTGTCATTTCAGTCTTGGTGCCATTTGTAATCACAACATGACCACAAGTTAGCAATTAGTATGTAACATGAAACAATTTGTGAGACCTTATCTCATTAGGAATGTTACACCTGGCTAAGTAGTGATTATGGCTGATTGATTATTTTATTAACTATTTATTAATTATTTATTGTAAATGTCACTGAAGCTTGTTGGAAAGGTTTAACTCTTGTAATTTAGTGTTTAATAGTTGATTTCTTAGTTAAACATTTGTGGGAGTTATGAAAATGGCAAAAATTTTCTATCAAAAATGGCACATTTATGGCCCCCACAACAAAGAGCTTACCTCTGATAGTTGCAGGATCAAAGAACGAAGTGATTTAGACAAATGGTTGGAAAGTCATGGACTCTAGAAGGTGTTAGGCTCTGAAAAATGGCAAAAACTCCCCTCTTATTGTGAAGCAAATGATAAAAAATTTCAAAGTGTCCGATGGTATTTATAGAGTTTTTGTGTTGCATCAATGGGGCCTAGTCAACGAGGTCGATTGCATCGACTAGGCCTAGTCGACGCGACTATTGACCACTATTGACTTTGGTTAAACTTCAAAAATACAAGAAGTTTTTGAATGAAATTACAGTGAATTGAAATCCCAAAAAGCCACAAACATGATAAAAATAGTAGAAGAGGGTATTGGAGCTTAGAAAATTAAAAAAATTAAGAAAATTAAGAAAATGATTGAGAATGAGGTTTTATGAAGGTTTTAAGAAGCACAGAGTCAAATGTACAATGGGGCACACGAAAGATATGATTGTAGCAATGTTTAAGGTAAGGAACTTAACTATCCAAACCAAGAGAAATAAAAGTGGGTCCTTCCCACAGTAAGCACATGCCCTTTTTGCCCTTGCATAACCTCAACTAAGGAGTTCATGGGTCCCACAGTCGAATTAATGATCATGAAAAGTTAAGGACCAACCTATAAGAATCAATCCAAGAATTCCAACACGTCAAATTAAGACATCAAGCATAACATAGAAACTAACAGTGAGGTGAGTTACAAGTAGCATAGATGAATGACTAAGAAGGTGGGATGGAATCTCATATTGAGGTCATAAGAAGTCCCTTGTGGAGTTTTGTGTTTACAATTGATGAGACGCGACATGCATAGTGCCGCGATATCGTGACCACCGCGATATCGCATCTTTCCCTGCGATATCGCGTACGCGATATCGCGGTCCGCCGCCATATCTATAAATAAGAGGCGGCACTCCCCTCATTTCCCAATCCTGGCTAGAAGTAGCGAAGCTCTGGCAGTTTGAACACTCTAAAGTTAGAATTTTTCCCGTGTACCCGCAGTAGGAGTCCTAGAGTGAACGGCTCTTTATTCGAGCAACTTTGTAACCTGAACACAAGTTGTATACGGCAATAAAGCTGAACTTGATTGGATAAACCTTGCAGTACATGGTTTTATTTATTGTTGTTATTTATTGCTTTCCTAGTGCGTACGAGTACGACTTGATTACGAGCATCTACGGATGTGTACGGTTAATCAAGGAATCGGCTGCTCGTCGCAACACATGAGTACGACTTGATTACGAGCATTGGCTTGCTTGGTAACCCAGTAGCGTATTCCAGGATTTGCACTTGGTAATCCTAGTGGTAGTCTAATGTGTACGGCTAGTCAAGGAATCGTCTACTCATTGCTAGGCTAGAATGTGTGATAAGTACGACTTGGTTACGAGCACTCACGGGTGTGTACGGCTAGCCAAGGAATCGGCTGCTTATCACACTTAAGCTAAATAGGTGCCTCAGTACGACCACTTCGAGCACTTGCGTTACGTGTGGTGATCCCAGTAACGATTAGCGTTTGGTAAGCCACAGTTGCATAGTTCAAGGTGTGTCCGGTAAGTGGGAACGGATGCTGACGCAAGTTAATTTAGACTTAGGACATTAGTTAGAGTTAGCTTAGTTTCTCAACCCTTTTCTCTCATAGCTTAGGCGATAAACCTGAAAAATACCACAAAAATCACATACCTCAGACTTGCTTAACCATACACCGTGACACATACAAGCAAGCCTGGGAAGACAACGAACGATTAACCCCAAGTGTTTCTTGTGGCGTTAAGGCATTTAGTCTGCGGAGTTTGACCGGATCGTGCATACACGCTCGTATTCGTATGGTTGAGTGTAGGGGAACCTCGCCACTCATCAACAATGATCTGGGAAAATCCATCCTTAGTCCAGACCAAAACCAACCTCTTTCAATGACCTTGCATCACCACTCTAAGATTGATCCACCCCCTTGAGACACAAGAGTGCTTTCACAAAACAACCATCATTCCATAAAGAGAAGAAAAGAGAAATAAGAAGTGAGAGAGGACGTTAGTTAGAGGGGACCTTTAGGCATGGATAACATGTCTTTCTAGTCCCATAATTAGTGCTTGTAGCCCATTTATTTATCTAAGGGATGTGCTTTGAATTCCCATCATATTTTTATTTTTTTTTGCTTGTTTTCTTTTTTTTTTCTTAAATTTTTGGATGGGAACCACACCATGCAAAGACTTTATTTAACTTCCTATTATTGGTTGACATGGAATGGTAAGAAGTCTAGGAAAACACTCAAGCACCCAAGTAAGTAGAAGAGTACAAAGAGTATTGAGTCCCCTTGAAGTCACACCCTATACAATCCTTTGAATCCTTTCCAGTTCTAGAGACTACCAAGGTCATAAATTTATTAGAAGTTTATTTANTAGTTCTAGAGACTACCAAGGTCATAAATTTATTAGAAGTTTATTTAATGAAAGAGACCTCAAACTTATAAAACAAGGAAAACCATAAAGTTTGTGGATGGGTGGATGACATGAACTCACTACCTATTCCATGAAAAATAAACTATGTCTCATCAGACATCAGAATCCAAAAATAGAAACTAGACATTAACAATCACAACATTAAGCATAAAATCACCATTAGTAAATAACAACATTGGCACTGTGTCCTATGGTAATAAAGCACTTTTATTAGCAAAAATAGTGGAAAGTCACACAAAAAATAAAATAAAATAAAATATATAAAAAATTATAAAATATTCAAGAAAGGTAAAACACACTAACAATGTTGTAAAACAAAAATTGAGAAAATGATAGAAATCAACAAAGTGTAAAATGAAAAATGTGTAAAATAAAAAGGTGAAAAACTAAGAAGCCATGTGGATAATTAGCATAGATGGCCATCTCCCCCATGGCTAAGTTGGAAGGAGGAGATCCAAAAAATTAAGTGTGGTTGTCCATCCGATGAGGTAGTAGTTGCACTGGCTTGTCTTGGCTCTAGGAAAGGTTTCACTTGTTGGATGTTGACCAATTACTTTCTGTGTGGGCTCGCAGGTTTGTAGATTAACATGGCCCTAGAGGGAAAGGTTTCATTAATTATATAAGGTTCCTTCCACAACATTTAAAACTTTGTTTTCTGGGGTACATGTGTGGGGTTCCAGTAGAGAACCTTATCTCTAGGTTGAAGTTTTACTTTTCGTATTTTAAGGTCATGATGCTTCATGTTGTATGTCTTGTGTACTTTATTCAAAGATAGGGCCACTAATCAATTTTCATCCAGCACATTCAAGTTGATCAATATTTCTCTTTATGCTAAGCTTAAGTTAAGGTCGAAGTCACAAGCTATTGAAAGGATACATAGCTCGGATTTGAGTGGAAGTGTTGGAAGTTTTTCGTACACCAACTCATAGAGAGAGTAGCCGATGGGGAGTTTCCACATGGAGTGATAGGCCTAGAGGTTGTCGTTGAGTTTTATGCTCAAGTATCTCCTATACTTGCTTATGGTCCTTGTTAGGATCTTTATAATCTCCCTATTGGTGACTTCTGCTTGACCGTTGGCTTGGGGGAAGTAGGGTGTTATTAATTTATGTTCAACTCCTAAGCATTGCATGAGTTTTCAAAAAGTGACACTTGTAAAATGAATTTCATTATCAGAAATCAGTGCATGTGGCACCCCAAACCTATTTACAACATTTTGTTGTACAAATCTAGTAGTGTTGGATGATGAAAAATTAGTAACAACTGCTACTTCTATCCATTTGGTGTAGCAATTGACTACTACGATAATATATGCCTTTCCATTGAACATGGGTGAGATGGGAAGTCTATGCTCCATATGTCAAAGGGTTCTAGTGGTTAAACCCACTATTGAGGAGCCTCCATTTGAGCAACCATCGCACCATCTCTTTAATAGCATTCACAAGATCAAACAAATTAGTGAGCATCCCTAAAGATTTAGGCCAGTAGTATCCTACCATCAAGATTTTTATGGTCATGCATCTCCCTTCATAGTGGCCTCTATAAGGGCCTTTTTGAGCATCCTGGAGAACGTGTAATTGATCTACATTAAGGACACACCAACAAACTAGGCCATTGGTGCACATCCTGTAAAGGTATCCATTGATTTCAATGACGTACTTTGCTCGATGAAGAAACTATTATTTCTTCTTATGGTCTAGATCTTGTGGCATCTCTTGAATGAGAAGGTAAGTGAGGATGCCATCATACCATTTTGGTTCAGGGGGCACTCGGTCATTTATTGCTCCTATGAAGAGGAGTTCATCTAAAAATTGATTAGAGAGTGGGCTCTCCTCCTCTTTGTTATTCCATTTTAACTAAGATATATGGTCAGCAACCACATTCTTAGTCCCTTTCCAATCTACCATTGTAAGATCGAATTCCTACAAGATCATGAGCCACCGTATGATACGAGGGCTCACCATTAGCTTATTTATTAGGAAGTGGATGGCATTGTGATCTGTGTGCACAAATACTTTGTATCCAAGCACATAGTCCCTAAACTTTTCCAGAGCATACACCACTACCATCAGTTCTTTCTCAATTGTGGTGTAATTCAATTATGCATCCACAATGCTTTGACATGCATAGTGGATGTAATATGGACATTTATTATCATCTAACTACATAAGCATAGCTCCCAAGGCATAATTAGATGCATCCATCATTATATGAAATGGTCTGGACCAGTCTAGGGTTGTAGAATTAAAGTTTCCATGAGTTTTTGTTTTAGTGGTTGGAATGCATGTTCACACTCCTTGGTCCAGATAAACAAAGCATCTTTCTTTGTAAGCTTAACCAACAACTTTGCGATCTTAGATAAATTATCTATGAACCACCGATAGTAGCCAGTGTGTCCAAGAAATGATGAGACATCATTGACTATCTTTGGATACCTTAATCCCTGCCTAAGTAATTTTGTGCCCAAATACTATGCCTTACTAAACCATTAAATGGCTTTTTTTCCAATTGAGCCTAAGGTTTGTTTCAACATATCTTTTTAGTACTTTCTCAAGGCAATCCAAGCTTTTCTCAAATGTAGCCCTAAAGATAGAGAATTCATCCATAAAGACTTCTACCTCATTACAAATCTGCTGTTGAAAAATACTAAGGACTAGGTGTTGAAATGTTGCAAGGGCATTGCATAGACCAAATGACATCTTGCAATATGCAAAAGTCCCCTAGGGAATCGTGAACGTTGTTTTAGCTTGATCTTATGATGTAATTTGGATTTGGTTATAGCCATTATAACCATCTAAGAAGCTATAATAGCAATGCCTGGATATGGTGTCCAACACTTGGTCCACAAATGACACTAGAAAATGATCTTTAAATGTTGTCATGCTCAACAACCTAAAGTTGATGCAGACTCGTCACTTGCTGTCTTTCTTTGGCATAATTACTAGTCACTATCTACAATGGAATAGATGAACCCCACCTTGAGGAGTTGTTCTATTTTCTCCTTGACAATCTACTTCAACTTGGGGTTTAGCCACCTCTGCAGCTGCCTTCTTGGCTTCATGGTCGAGTCAATGTAGATATGATGCTGGCATATCCTTAGATCAATTCTAGTCAGTTCAAGATATGACCAAGCAAAGGTTGTTGACCACTTTTTGACCAACTTCAACAACTTGTATTTTTGTTTGGGAGTAAAATTTGCATTGATTATAACCAGCTTACCATTGTTTAAAAATGCATACTCCATGTTGGCTAGTAGAGATTTTAACTCTAGGGGCTCCTACTTAAAATTATCAGGGATTACCAACTCTCCCCAATAGGTATCATCATCTTCATCATCAAAGAGTTGTTGATGAACTTGCTCAAGTTCATCCATGCCTTTGACATAAGCACATGTCAATCTCTCAGTAGGTTCCATGCATAGTGTGCTACTATCATAGTCAATTGTCAGCCATTGGGTGCCCTTCTATGTTGTGGCTGCTACGTATAGGCACCTTTGGATATCAGTTTCATGTGCACACTGATCGCATGCTTTGATGAATGTACTTTTAATGGATCATATTTTCTACATGCAATTGCACCCATTATCATTATATGTGATGCATGGAACACACTTCTGCTTTAGTCATCCAAATTCATTTTCCTTGGGGATTTCCAAGGAGAGGTCCCTAATGGCCATTCATGCACCAACAGTGCTTAACCATGCACATCCCATAATGATGGGCAAGTCACCCTTGCAATTTTCTACCTTGATCACTAGAAAATTGGCAAGATAGGACCACCCATAAATTGTAGTTACAATGTCCTCCACTAATCCCAAAGAAATAGTGATTGACAAGTCTACCAATTCCAAATGGATGTTGCTCTTGTTGAGAGGTGGTAGGTTCCAAGCCTTGTACATGTCATGGAAGATGAGATTGACACTGAAACTAGAATCAAGAAGAGCCTCGCATGGATCATGTCTAGTGATCTGTAAGTAAATAGGAGGACTTCCTAGGTAAGATCTTTTTATGGAAAGATTACCAGCCTTGATTCAATCAAAGACAACATGAGTTAGCATCATAGTACATATCTAAGGCAACGTTTGGTTTGAAGGGCACTTGAATGTGTTTGATGCAAAGGATGAGGGTGCTAGAGATATAGGACGAATAGTAGCATTAGGTTATGAGGGTTTGGGAGGATTGTTGGGTTAGAAAAATGGTTGTTTCATGGATCAATTATCCTAACTACTTAATTGGAAGGCCGGTTGTAAATGTACAACCCTCATAGCATTTCATTGCTGTGACTATGAGGGAATTTCACCCTGCATAGATGGAACAAGAGGTAACTAGGTTGAGGGAAAGGTGATGTATGTAGATGGATGCAAAGGGTGGTATGGATATGGGTGCTCTCAATGAGTTCAATGGTACTCTAGAGGATAACAGTAATGCTAGAATGAGGCATGGCTTGTAGAGCTTTGTGGAGAAATGAGTTACCCATATGGATCTGGCTACCTATAAGGGTACTCTTGTCTCAACGGTGGCATCCCCCATGACTATGGTTATTTCCACTGCTGGTATTATTCATATGATTTTAATGAAGCTCCACTTGGATAGTAAGCTTGTTGTTTTTGATGAAACTACCTTGGATTGCCTTGAGGATAAGGTAATCATCTAGGTGCTTGCTTTCATGTGAGTCAAGGATTCAACGCATACATCCCAGAATCTTGTAAGTGTGACACCATAGGGCAACATCCTTTATGATGTTCATACTAACAAATGTCACACCCAACATCATCATCAAAGTTTGTCTACACAACTTCTTCTACTATGGTAGCTTTGTCCTTATCTCTTTGGTAGACACGTTCAACTTCTTTCTGCCTCCTACGGTCATGATCACTATTTCACTCTTTGGATTCTTTACCAATCTTCATAGCAATTTGGAATTTTTCATCCAAAAAGTTCCATAATTTATCAACCTTTTCCAAAATATCAAAATTATATTTTTGGATGGACAAGGTTTTTCTATTCACCACCTCGTTAATAGATTTGGACCTCCCTTTTCTTGATGGAAGGATCCCTATTATATTCTTCTACACTTTCCCTTTTTTACAACTCATTTTTTCTTTTGCAACCTACTCTATGAGCCTTTGGATTTGATGAGCTCTTGGTTCAGATAATCCGCTTTAGGCATAAACCCCAAGAGTTCTTCTACTTTCATCTCTAAGCCCATCTATGATGTGGTAGAGTTGTTCCCTCTGAGAATAACCATGGCCAGTGCATCGATGTAAAAGAGAATAATATCTGCCCATGGCAGCATCCAAGGGCTCATGTGTTCCTTGTTTCCAACCTTGGATTTGCCTTCTCAAGTTGGACACTATAGAGTACGTTTGATATTTATCATTAAATAGCTAGACCATTATACTCCATCGACAAATAGATTTTGACTCCAATAACTGGTACCAACTTTCTGCTTCCTTGATGAGCATCCTAGGAAAGAGTTTGAGTTTCTTCCAATCATTTTCAATGTTCTGTAAGGTGCAAGCATTGTGAAAGGCTTGTAGATGATTTTGAAGATCAAATTTTTATCCCCCCTCGAATCTTGGGATACTATTCATGTCTAAGCACTTGATCCAACTATCTTTCACATGCCTAGTTGGAATCTTGACTACCTCTACAATGTTAAGCATACTTTGAATTGCCAACAAAGGCTCATCATCATCATTATTTTATTGTTGCTGATGATGTCCTTTGTTACCTTTTTGATTATTGTAGGCATGGCAATTAGTATTATTGCCCCATTGCTCACCTCCATCATGGTTGTTCCTTTTATGATGTCTTTTAGAACCACAAGAAGAAGAAGAAAGAGACTCAAATGAAGAGGATGAAGAGGGAGGAGGACTGCCACCACCATGGTGTCTACCAATTACCCTTCAGTTGTCATCGTGATGTTCATTAATTTTCCTATTATCTTGATGCTTGTCTAAGATCTTGCCTTGATTGCCATCTTTTCTTGAACTTGGATTGTTTATAGTATACCATAGATTCATAGCCACACCCCATCATCAATAACAAGGGGTGGAGAATTTTCATGCTGAGAGCCCTTAGAGGAAGGGTCCTCATTGTCATCTTGGTTTAGCAAGAATATGGGATTGGTGAACCATTTCCCCTTCACATCCTCATGATGCTTCTCCTAGTGTTAATCTCTCTTGCATTGTGTTTTAGTGGGATGGTAGTCCCAATAGTCATAATCATGCACAACATACTCTTCTTGAAGATCATGGCTACGTAGCTTCTTAAGAGTTTGAAGTAGCATCATAGGCATAGATCAATTGAGAGGCATTACAATGTTGCCTTCCATATCATGCCATCACAGTTATTTATCCTGATGTAGGATGAAGGTGAAATCAAGCACATACTTATCTGGATGAGTATAAACCACCCTACATTCTTGAGGAACCCACGATTTAACATCATCACGCTTGCAAGAAGAAGAAGACATTTTGCAAAACAAATAAAATATTAGTGTGCTTTTGTATTTATATTATTTGAAAATGATGTCAACCTTAGGGTTAATCCAACAATGTTAATGATATTCACTAAACCTAGATGGCATTTGTTTCAACAAAAGAGAGTCCTTGGCAATAGCACCAATGATGAGCAGTTGAAGGTACCCCTACACCCAACCATATGAATCAAAAACTGCTCATGTGTGATCTGATCAAATTTTGTGGACTCTCTAGTTTTCGATACACTAGTCTTCTAGGAAGTGAACCTTACCCTAATGATCATTTGGTCTCTTCCCAATTACACTTGTGAAGTAAAAATGTATGGTTAAGTGTAATCAAGGCATATGATTTTTATTATTTTATGTTTTATGGTTTTGATATTGAAAGAAAGAGATAAAGTAAATTGAGAATTAATTTAATTTAACTATTTAACTAATCTCTAAGTAGTCCTAACATAAGCATTCGATGACGAGAGCGGCAACAACAGCAGTAATCGGCACAACAATAGTAGCAACAACAGTAGCAGAAGTAGCGACAACCACTTGCACAGCAGCAACAAACGAAGCAGCCACTAGCGCAACAACAACCGTAGTAGCAACAACAATAACAACAACCCCCAAAGCTCTAGGAGCAACAACCGGCGTAGCTGCTACTGGAGATGGCCCCAATGGTCAAGGGGCTAAGAAACCTAGTGGTGCCATTGTGACCCACTCTTGCAATGACCACACCCTGTGGTTACACGTCCATCACCCCCCCTCCGAGGGCGTTCGTACAATGGAAAGGAGCCTCATAGGCTGCTTCATATCCTGGGGGGCCCGCCCGAGGCTAGATCTCATCTACCGATGGACAAAGGAACAATGGAAAGTAGGGGACATTGATGTCTGGAGCCTTTCCAAGGACCTTCTCCTTTTTATACTCCCCTCCTGCAAGCTCGAGATTCTGTGTTGCTTGGTGGCCCATGGTTCTACGGGGCCCGGGGGCTCACCTTGACCCCTTGGCATCCTAGGGCCCACCAAGAGGCCAACTTGTTCACCTGGGCCCTGGTCTGGGTGCAGGTGGTTAGCATCCCTTGGGAATTCTGGAACCTTGAGTTCCTAACTGAGATCACGGGGTATTTCGGCGACTTCATTACTTTCGACCGTGTTATGCGGTCGATGGAGAGAATGGGCTTTGCACATTTTTGCGTCTAGCATGCGTGTCGGAGACCGATCTCATCTGGGAGATCGTACTAGAACTTCTCGGGGGGAGGAAATCCTCCAGGTCACCTTCAAGAACCTAGGAGCGAACCCCTCCTCGACGCGTAGCACGGACAGCCAGACAGGTAGGCTGAACGGATGCGGGTGTTGCAGGAAGCCCGGACACCTGGATGCAGAATGTCGATTTCGCAAGACGCAACTAAGAGACCCAGCCCAACAGTTGTTTGAGGGGGGCAACTAGGTCACCATGGGATGTAAGGGATGTCTGCGCCCCACGTCCGACCAACCTCCCCCCAACAATAACCTCATAACCAACACCCCCCTTGCTCCCCCACACCGCCCCCCCTTACCCCCCCCCCCCCCCACCCCCCACACAAAAGCCAAACTTCC
>MNCI01024762.1:20978-31778 GCA_015680685.1 Gnetum montanum
ACCTAGCTGTCCCCCGCTAGGACACCCTCCCACCACCCACAACTAACAGACACACCCCACACGACTCCCCCCAGTCACCAACCATCCAGCCAAACACGACGGAACTGGGACCAGAGCTCCCCCCTATGAAGGAATGGGTTAATGTTGTTCGGGGGAGCACCTGAACCTGACAACACCAAGCACAGGAGTCCCCAGTCAAGGAGGTCGGGTGCAGCCCAGTGGTGCAGGATGGTGAGGGCCGCCTAGGCTGATCGACTGAGACCAGATCCAGAAACAAACAAGGCCAACAAAATATCAACTTAGTACAACAACAGACCCTTCGAAAGGTCTACCAACGCCGCACCTCTAGTTGCACATGAAGGTTTTCAGTTGGAATTGCAAGGGACAAGGCACCCCCTATAAAAAAAATACCCTACATCATATTGTTAAAGAGGAAAACTGTGACATCGTCTACCTCCAAGAGACCAAACTACAGGCAGAAGAATCATGCCTTCTCCAATGGGAAGGCTGGGCTACCCAGCTGCATCCTTGCCAGGGTAGGGTCAGGGGTCTTCCCATCCTGGCACGATACACCATGAGATTGGTAGACACTTCACCATGGGGCATCACCGTCCAGATTCCTGCCCAATGAATCTAGCTGACCAAATTCTATGGGGCACAGGCTTGGGAGTTGTGGCTACAGGAGCTGAACCGGGTGGCGTTGTTGGTGCTAGACCATCATTCCTAGATCATGGTGGGTGACTTCAACTAGAACTTACACCCTTGGGAGAAGTCTGGGGGAGCTACCTCCCCACCTTCAGGTGCATAGGCTTTCCTTGATTTCCTGGCTATGCACTCCCTCGTTGACTTACCCATTGAGAATTGCTAGTTCACCTGGAGCAATCGACAGAAAGGGTCGAACCGTATCCTCTCCTGCATCGTTCGGGTCTATGTCAACTCCAATCTCCTCCACCGCACCATTGTGCACGTGACTGGGCAAGAAAGGATCACCTCCAATCACTGCTCACTGGTCATTTTCCTCAGATCGAATAAGCCCCAGGCCCCATGCCCTTTCCAGTTCGAGGCCACATGGCTTTCTAAACCATGGTTACAGCCTTTGGTTGAGGATATCTAGGCTAATTACCAACCTGATCAGGTTGACCCTCGAAACTTCCTCAAAGAAGCCCTGCTTCGGCTAAAGTGGGCCATTCGGGCCCTCCCGATGGAGGAGAAATTCTCTTTCAAGTCTGGCCAAAGGATGGTTCGAGAGCAGTTGAGATAGATCCAAGTGCGACAGGAGACTAGGGAGGACTTGCATTTGGAGGAGATGCGTCTCCTACGTCAACTCCAGGACCTTGACCTGGAGGAGGAAATGTATTGGCGGCAACGCTCCTAGATCAAATGGCTCCAAGAAGAAGATAGACAGACAAAATTCTTCTTTGCTATGGCCAAAACTCGTGGTGAGAGCCAAGCCCGTTGCCTCTGAACCCAGACAGGCAAGGTTATCGATGACCCACAGGGGATAGCCAATGAGCTATCACAATACTGGGGGAAAATTTGAACCAAGCAGCCTACCCAACCCATCTCAGTCCAAGTGGAAAAGATGCTTCACAAAGCAAACAACAGGCGACTAATGGCCCTCTTCTCTTGGGTGGAACTGACTACCACCATCAACAACATGCTGAGAGGGAAAGCACCTAGACCAGACGGCTGGTCCCTTAAATTCTTCAAGAATTTTCTAGATATTGTGGGGCCCAATATCCTGGATGCTTTCAACGTCATGTTGCCCGACGGCAAGTGCGACGGGAAATCAACTGCTCTTGAATTATGTGCATCCCCAAGCAGTTGGACGCCCACCGCCTGGAACACTTTCGTCCCATTAGAGTTTGCAACATCCTTATCAGGATCTTCTCTAAGCTCCTGGTCAACCAGCTTGGGCCTCTTCTACCCAAGCTAGTGGGAATCAATCAGGCTGGCTTTGTGAAGGGTAGGACCCTCTAGGATAAGGTTCTCCTCATGCAGGAGGTCCTGCATTCCCTCTGAACCACGAGTTTCCCTAGTCTATGTCTCAAGCTTGACATAGTTAAGGCATATGATACACTCAGTTGGGAAGCCTTGCAAGCCATTATGCATTAAAAAGGGGTTGACCAAAGTTTCATCCAACTGTGTATGCACATCCAATCCTCCGTAGGTTTCTCGTTCAATGTGGGGGGCCGACTGTGGTGTTTCTCATCTCTCGATAGGGGTTTGAGACAAGGTGACCCGCTGTTGCCCCTGCTCTTCATCATTGCCATGGACCTCATGCAACATTATTGTAGCACGTTTGGGGTGGAGGGCTTGGACATCATTGGGGTGGCCTGCCGTGCTAAGCACTATGCCGATGACACCATGTTACTTAGCCGGGTAGCGGCCCCACAAGCACACTATATTAACATAGCCCTGACCCAGTTGGCAGAAGAGTTAGGATTGGAAATAAACTGCACCAAATCGATGGTACATTTCATTAATGTTGATGCACAAGTTAAGGACATGGTGGTACAAATCCTAGGCATCCAGCCTGGGACAACCAAAGACACCTACCTGGGCATCCCGCTGTTCCAATGGGGCTGAAACAATTCATGGGGACCACTCATGGCGAAGGTCAAAAGATGGATGAACCATTGGGCCAATCGCTTCCTAACAAGCAAGGGCCATCTCTTGGTGGCAAATAGGATTCTTATGGCTATCACACGATTTGTGGCGGCAGTTGCTGCTCCCCCCGCTGCCATCACCCAATAGATTAACACGATGGTTCGAAGCTTTGTTTGGGGAGGCAGAGGGGGGGCAAGCTTCACCTCGTAAATTGGACCCACATTGCATGTCCTCGTAAAGCAGGGGGCTGGGCATTACGTCTTTCAAGGACGAAATTATGTTGGGGCAGCAACGGCTCCTCCATCGCCTAACGCACATGCACGGGGAGCTAAGTCAGTTGGCCCGCATCACTCGTAGGAAGTACACGTAGTGGGAAGTCGGAACGTGTGCCTCATGGCCCTGGCAAATGATTTGCCAACACGCACAAACAATGTTGACCCAGGGCTGGCTACACCTCAAGCTGCATGCCCTACTGACAAAAAATATCCATTGGAGGATGGCTGGCAATGGATCTAGCGCGGGTGACTCCCTAAAAAATCAAAATTCTTTTATGGCTGATCTAATCCGAGGTGCTCCCTGTACGCACCGTCCTGAGATGGCGCGGCATCATGCAGGACGATACGTGTCCCCGCTGTCACGCTGCACCCAAAACAATAACACACTTCATTTACAACTACCCCTGCATGTGCACCACCTAGCAAGAAGTGGTGGTGCCCCACCCCAAGGTGGTTAATAGGCGACTCCTGGGTGTCCATGCTTTTATGGGTCGCTTGGAAGGTGCACAACCGCACTATTTTCCAACAAGATAGGCCACCCCCCCAGAAGATAATTGCACTGACTTTTCGTGCGTGGAGAGAACTCACAGCTGCCATGGGTATCACGCCGATGTTCGAACCTGACTGTGCCACCTTCGAGGAGGATGAGGAGCTTTAGCGATTGGTCACCCAGTGCGACTGGTCTAGCCCATTGCAGCGGCTAGTCGACGACCCGGACTTCGCAGACGATGCATCTTTTGCAAACTGGAATGGTGACAAAACCAACTTTCAAGGACGCGAGATTTGCGTTACAAAATCTGCCATTGGCAGCTGTTTGGAGGCCCAGGCTGTAGGAGAAATTGTCCTGCCCACCACCCGTGGCCTATAGGATGCTGAGATCCTTTTCGAGGGACCCGTGCCACGAACGTAGAGCCACCAGGTTCCTATATCTTCTCTCCCCCACCTCTAGGCCTAGGAGATCGACCTGGTGGATCATTTTTTCATCCAGTCTGGCAATGCATCCAAACTTCAGGGGTTACACTTTGTCTTCTTGCATTATTTGAAGTTAGGCCTCCAGATTAACCTCCTTCGATTTTTTCTAGAGGTTCTTCTTCTTAAACGACGCGGTCAACACTCGGGGCTAATCTTGGCTTTGTGGAGGAGGACTAGGGGGCACCAGGCCTGTCGTCCTCTGCCCCCGGGGGGAGCACCTCTACTGCCCCCCTACCCCTTCGGCCTCTCCCAGCCAGGAGACTCACTAGATGCCAATGGCTACAGACTTCACCTAGGGATGCTGCTCCCAACGAACCCTGCGCTTGCCTACCATCAGGACGGCTCCCCCCTTGCCAGACCTCCCCAGCACCCTCTCCAACTAGGCTAAGGAGCTACAACAAGCCAAACTGCGAGCAGCTACTGCTGCGTGGGAGGCGAAGCGACGGGAGTGGGAGGCAAAGTGGAACGAGGCCCTGGCCCAATCTCGGGCTGATCAGGAAGGCCTGTTCCATGAGCGGGAACAGGAGCTGATACGACAACACGCACTTATGGTGGAGGCTGCTCAAGCCTAGCTCATTGATGAAATCTGGGCCCAGGTAAGAGAGGAGCTAAGACAAGAGGATGCAGCCCATAGAGCTCAAGAAGCAGTGGAAAGGGAGGAGTAGGAACGCATACAGGAGGAGGAGGAGCAAAGATAAAGACAGCTCGATCGAGCACACGAGCACAGTGCCCGTTAGTGGCTTAGAGGGGGACGCTGCCCATACCTCATCTTGGGCATCAGTTGTGAGAGCTCCTGGGGGGAGCTCTAGTGACATATCCAGTGAACATCAGTGTGTTTTCATCCAGATGTGGGGGACTCACTGACGGATCGAAGCAGGTGGGAATCCACTATGCAAGGCATCCAACACGCGGCAAACTTCATGGATACTGAAGAACACCGCAACATCTTGGACCTGCTCCATGAGCTTGAACATCTGTAATGCGCCTGCCGTCATCTACCAACCCATCCCTAAGGGCCCTCCCCCGTCGACAACACAGGTGCTTTTTGCTTCTTCTTCTCCCCACGATTTGGGTTTGCTACGAGCACTCAAGAAAATATTCTAGCTTTTAAATACAAAAAACTGCAAGAAGTTCGCTACACTATGATAAACTAATGCCTAAACATGGTAGGTTGGCATGTATTTATAAGCAAGAATAGACCTTGCATCAATGGGGCAACGTCAACGCATGAAATGATGCATCGACAAGGCCTCATTGATGTAGCCAATCCACGACTCATCAACAACCCTCATACGTAACCAACTACAAACATCATACTACACATTCAACAAGATCAATATGCATAATCATGGTAAATCATAATCATAATCATATCATAAAATCTCAAAAAATATAATATTATACTATGAACTCTAAATACACATCCCTATGACCCTAATCTAATCTAATCACATATACAAAAATATAACATAATATAGTGAGGACCTATGATGAAGGGTTACAATTAAATAAACAAGAGTGCTCTAAATATCTCACTCCTAAAGCCACTATGCAATTTCACCTATATGATCTTTTCTTAATAAATGATTTGGTGAAGAATGACAAGTTCACCATGATGTTAAAGAAGTTGGGGCTCAAACCTTTTGATGGGATGCGATATCGCATGGGCATCCCTTACGATATCATGTCTTCCCCTATGCGATATCGCGGTGCGCTGTCATATCTATAAATAAGAGGCGACTTCCCCTTATTTCTGAATCCTAGGCTAGAAGTAGGGAAACTCTGGTAGATTGATCACTCCAAAGATAGAATATTTTCCATGTGCCCGCAGTAGGAGTCCTAAAAGTGAACGGATCTTTATTCGAGCAACATTGTACCTAAACACAAGTTGTGTACGACAATAAAGATGAGCTTCTTGGATAAACCTTGCATTGCATGGAATAAGATTTTATTACATGTTATTTCTTACATGTTATTTATTACCTGTAGTAGCGTGGAATGAGTACAACTTGATTACGAGAATTTAACAATGTGTACGGATAATCAAGGAATGGATGCTCATCGCGATTAGATTCTCTCTCACCCTTATCTCCTAGTAACGCAGAATGAGTACGACTTGATTACGAGCATTTAAGGATGTGTACGGATAATCAAGAAATGGATGCTCATCGCACTTAGGCTAGTTAAGTGCCTTAGTACGACCACTTATAGCACGTGTGTTATGCGTGGTAATCCCAATAACGATTAGCGTTTGGTAGCCACGGTTGCATAGGTTCAGGGTGTGTACAGTAAGTGGGAACGGATGTTGATGCTAGGTAATTTAGACTCAATTCATTAGTTAGAGTTAGTAGTTAGCTTCTCAAACCTTTCCTCGTTAGCATAGAAGACAAAAAACATAAAAAACCATAAAAATCATATACCTCAGACTTGCTTAACCATACACCATGGCAATTACAAGTAAGTCTGGGAAGACAACGAATAATTAACCCTAGGTGTTCCATGTGGCGTGTAGGCATTTAGTCTGCGAAGTTCGACCGGATCATGTGTGCTACGCTCCTATTCGTATGGTTGAATGTAGGGGTATCTCGCCACTCATCATTGGCGCCGTTGCCAGGGACTAAGTGTTTGTGCACCGAATAGAACATAAAGGATATCACTTACATCGTTGGGAGCCTAAACGAACCTTTGGGTTAATTAATTAAACAAGAATTTATATAACGATGAAATAGCACACCGATAACAATGTCTTCTTCTCAAAAAATTAATTCACCACCTAGGACTAACACTAAAGACAGTTGGCAACATAATACACATAACCAAAATCAACCAAGTCCTAAGTAATACAAGATAGTTTATACTCATCCTGATGAGTATATTCCAGACTTTACCTTTATCCTCCATCAAGATGAACAACTGCGATGGAGAGATCTGCAAGGTAACATTGTGTTACCCCTAGACCGATCAGTCCCTAACATGCTCTTCCGTGCTTTCGCACAGATTAGCATGATAGAATTATTTGCTGAATACGTTGCTGAAGACTTTGATATGAGAGATTATCATCCCACAGATGCACAACGTATCAGGGACTCAAGGCAAGAGAGTCAACATACACTGTTGAAGGGCAAGGTCCTGTACATCCTTAGCAAAATAGGAGATGAGGAACCACTTATAATAGGTTCCTTAGCAAATAATGTTCCCCCTCCTAACAATGGTGAGGAGGTAAGGTATCAGAACCTATGCTCAACGATACATAACACTGGTTCTAATCCCCGTGAACGCCAACTGTTCACGGAAGGAACAACAACTCATGCTAAGGACGGGCACTTAGATCTTCATAACGATCGGGGTCGAAGTAGCTGAAGAGAAGGCAAGCAACATCATCATGGCAATGGTTCTCCTTTCTCTTCCCATTCATCTCAACACTCACCCTCTCCTTCCACATCTAGGTGCATCCACCATGAACATAACGGTGAGGATAAAGGTAGGAAAGACAAGAGACCTCGATGGGAAAGTCGAGAGAGAGGACAAGGGTAAGGACGTAGGGAGAGTAGGGAACCATGAAGACATCACAGGAGTCATGAAAGAGATGATCATTATGAGACCCTGCTCGTAACCTGAAGTATGCTTGACATAATAGACGTTGTTAGGATTCCAACAAGGCACCAAAAGGATAGTCGGATCAAGCATTTAAACATGAAAAATATCCCACATTTTGAAGAGGGATACAACGCTGATCCGCAGCATCATTTACAGGCATTCCATGATGCTTGTGCCTTGCAGAATATAGAAAATGAGTGGCAAAAACTTAAGTTGTTCCCAAGGACACTCATTAAAGAAGCAGAGAGTTGGTACCAGTCCTTAGAACTAGAAACCATCAGGAGGTGGAGTACAATGCTAGAACTCTTCAACGATAAATATCAGACGTACTCTAGAGTGTCCAATTTGCATAAGTAGATCCAAGGCTGGAAACAAGGTACTTATGAACCCTTGGATGCTACCATGGCCTGCTACTACACATTATTACATCATTGCCCGGGCCATGGGTACGCTTAGCGGGATCAACTTCACAACATCGTGGATGGGCTAAGGCATGAAACGAGAAGAATCCTTGGAACTTATGCCCAAGGGAGACTATCACAACTTAGAGCCCAGAAAGTACATCGCTTGTTGGAACAAGTAGCAAATAAAGAAGGTGAGCTACACAAGAGGGAAAGTGTAGAAGAATACAACCACGATCCCTCCCTTCGAAAGAAGGGAGTGAAATTCTGTGATGAGGAGGATGAGTCACCACTCGAAGAGTTGGTGAACCGAAAAACCTTGCTAATCCAGAAACTAACAACCGAGGTATCGGCCAAGATGGAACAATTGTGAGATTCCTTAGACTCCAAACTTGAAAGTGTTTTGAAAATCGTAGAAGAGTCTAAGGAGGAACGAAGTAGTGACAAAGGTAAGACAAAGCGGAGAAATTCAAGCCTTGCACATAACAAGGGTAAGGGGAAAATTCCTATCTCTAATGAAGTTGTGGATTCAGAAACAGACGATGACGATGGATGTGAGATCTGCCATTATGACCATCCTAAGGGATGCTGTCCAGTTATCTCACATCTATAGGAGTCTGGGGTGTATGTGCTAAATCCAAGACACAACCAACGGTAAACACCCTGAAGGTTACCTTATCCACAAGGTAACCCAAGGCAGTTCCACCAACCACTAACGTACTATCCAAGTGGAACTCCACCACAACCCATCGGACAGCATCAGCAGTGGCAATACCCACAGTCATGGGGGATGCCACCGCCGACACAACAGTACCGTTACTGACAGCCTGATCCTTATGGTTATTATGTGTAGCAGTCGATTTCTCCAGGTGACTCTATGGGTCACACAACTCCCCAACGTACTACCAAGTTCGGGAGTACTTCAGGAGGACTCCTTCTCCTCCAGGAGGCATCCCACACTCATCCCATCCTCCAAATCCATCCACACCTCTTCCACCTGTAGTTCCCATACAACCTGCTCCAACAATGCAAGGGGAACTCCCTACTCAACCACAACAACGTAACGCTACGAGAGTTGTAAATATTCAACCTAGTGCTAGTTCTAACAACTGTACAAAGAAAAGGCCTTTCTTTAGAACTAGAAGCCTAGATAAACTCTTACAACAACAAACAATTGAGCCGATGTACATGCCTCCACCATCTAACACTTCGGAGGACACTTCAGTCCAACAGAGTACGCATACGGTTATGTTGACACATACCGTAACTGACTGGTTCAAGGTAGGCCACCTTTCCAGGAAACTAACTGACCCTGGGAGTCCCTTTATTTATTTACAGATCACTGGAAATGCACCACATCANACTCAGGTTTTGAAGTCAATTTAATATCATGAGAAATGTATCAAGCCTGGAACCTGCCCCAACTTAAGAAGAGCAACATTCAACTGGAGCTAGTTGACCAGTCCATCACCATTCCCTTAGGATTGGTGAAGGACATCATTACCACTGTGTGTAGGTGGTCCTACCCAGCCAATTTCTTGGTGATTGAAATCAACAACAATGAAGGGGGCTTCCCAATTATGATGGGAAGGGCATGGCTAAGTACAGTAGATGTGTACCTAGGGATCCGTGATCTTTCCTTCCAGATATCTAAGATAAATATTTATGAAAAGATTGAGAAGAAGAAAGTTCTGTGCATCACATACAATGACTCAGAGGATGATGACATGGGAGAATGTTCAGCATTACTTCCATGTGATCGATGTGCCCAAGAAACACAAATTCAAAGGTGCCTGTATGTAGCAACCACACCAGTAGTACACACCCCGTGGTTTACAGCTACTAGGAAGAGCAAATTAATATGCATGGAACAAACTGAGGAACCTCACACTAAGAACGAAGGCATAGACACATTGGAATATGAGCATCGCCAACTTCCACCCCTCAACCTAAAAACATCAATGGGGAGAAGTTGGGCATTTTTATGAAATTCAAATAGATGTTCATTATTTTAGATCTCTCCCTTACAATTCAATCATGGGGGAGATGGCCACCTATGTTGATCATTGGAGGCCCTTAGTTCTTTTTAGTTTTTATTTTACATGTTTTTGTCTTACACATTTTTGTTTTACACATTTTTGTTTTACACATTTTTGTTTAGCACATTTTTGTTTTACATATTTTTGTCTTACACGTTTTTATTTTACACATTTTTGTCTTACACGTTTTTGTTTTACATGTTTTTGTTTTACAAATTTCTTTAACTTTTCTTGATTTTGTTTTACAACATCGTTCTATTTTTCCATTTTTTTGTGTGTTTGTGTGCGTGTCATCCACCATGTGAGTTCATCACCTAATAAGTGTTCTTCATGATGGTATGAACTATTTTCATATTGATTGCTAATGTTTGGTTTTTACCTTTAAGTTACGATGAGGTATGTTCTTTTGATATGGTAGGCAATGAGTCCACTTCATCCATCCATCCACCAAAGTCTATGGTCTCTCTTGGCTTGGAAATGTACAGTCCACTTTCTAATAAGAACTTTAATGAATCAGTGACTGGGTACTTCTCAAACTAAGGAAGGACTCAAGGTTTCAAAAGGGTGTGACTTCAAAGGAACTTGATGCATTTGTGTTGGTCATTCTTTTGGGTGCTTAGATGTTTTCTTCTTGAGTTTTCTTTCCGTTCCGATGTTACCCAATTATCGGAAGCTAAGACAATAAAAATAAGAAGTCTTTGCATGGTGTGGTTCTCACACATAAAAAAACAAAACACAAAAAGCAAAAAAAAAAACACAACAAAGAAAGTGAGAATTCAAAGCACACCCCTTAGATGAAATAAACTTGGGCTACAAGCACTGGTTATGGAACCAAAAGTGTTCCCTCTAACTAAGGCCCTTCTCGCTTTCCTTTCTCTCCTTTGTTTCGTCGAAATGGTGGTGGCT
>MNCI01024762.1:33688-47906 GCA_015680685.1 Gnetum montanum
ATGTTAAAGGTAAAACTCTACAATATGTTAGATTACTATTGCTCCACCAGCTGTCACTTCTATGAATATCTGCTACCTATATTTGTCATGGTTTTTATGATTTGCAATGTAGGTGAGGTCACTACCACGATGAAAAATAAAAACGATGATTTGGTCAAAACATTATTTATAAAAACATTTGAGAAAGCTAAAGATATTGTATTCAAAATTTTAGAAATAAAATAGCTGAGAAAAATGTAGACATAAAAGTGGTCAACTCCCTATGATAACCACATGATATCTAGATAATGAAGGTGATTCCACAACACCATTAGTTCAAAAATAAAGGTGCACATTATGAACCTACCATTGCATTTTCTTTAAATCCAACATTAATAAGTCCCTCATCACAAGCTTTTTGTATCATCCATTAAAGTGGAAAGATCTAAAGAACATCAATACAAAAGAATTTAAATACAACATTAGAATTAAGATCATAAAGGATATTGTTAAACTTGGCAAGAATCCTCTCATCGCATTGAATTACTGACTTTGTATTATACTACAATGGGATATTTATTCAAGGTCAAGGCCTTAAATTTTGATTAGGGCAAACAAAGCAATGTTGTCACTAATGCTTTGGCCAAAAATGAAAAGTGGAATAAGTGGAAGAAATAAGAAAATATCAAAGTAGATGAGGATCAAAAATCCTCTTATCAACATTCAAAGATTTTTACTTACAAGTACCTAGTACCTTATAGTTATTAAGCAATATGTTAAACATCAAGCACTAGAATAGATGAGTAGTTTCCCAAATGGTTTCATATCAATATCTATTGAGAATGGTGAAAGAACTCATGATGAGGTATGAGGAGCTAAAGGAAGAGAACAAAGCCTTAACAGTAAATAAGAAAAACTTTTGGAAGAAAATGAGACTATCAAAAAGGATTTAATTGCAGCTAGCAATGATAGGTTTATGGTAAAAATAAATTTAAAAATGGAAAAGAAGGCTTATAGTGAAATAAAGAATAAGGTTAAAGAGTTTCAAACTATGGCTATTACTAATTCATTCATTGAATATTATAAAGATATATTGCAATCTTTAATCTAAGTAATATAGATCTACCAAGTGCATCACTAAATTGTCCATAGTTAATAAAACTAATTGACGAAGAAGTCATTCAAATGACATTTTCTCTCAATAGTACCATTAAATCCACAACTCAAAACTCACCCATAGACATAATATAAGGGATGTTGTCTGTTAAGGCACATTGAAAGTTCAAGTTTGTGATGCACACTGACACATCATAATGAAAAAGTTTATGATAATTTTTCAAAAGAGTCTAGATCAAAAGAGATAATTTTTTTATTGCAATTTAATATAGACTTCCTCTAGAAAAAGTGATGTTAAACTCTATTTATTAGTTTGGAATGATAATTTGTTTGTAAATTTGATGTTTGTATTTTAGACATTCTAATGATATGATAATAAAGCATATCTAATTTTTATTATCTACTTTTTTCATGACAAGTATATTTCTTTTTTATTTTATTACGTTTTAATAATGTCTTAGAAAGATCAAAACTCATAATATCTTTCATATCATCTTCTTTGATCATTTCAAGAAAATTTTGAATCACAAAAACAATCCATTATGCTATCTTAATCAAATAGAATTCGTCACTACACCTATAATTTATTTCTATTTAATACTTTGATGAATCAAAGAAAAGGTCACAATTATATACTTTTTAGTCAACCAATGCTAATTTCGAAATAAGCTTGAAATTCATAAAACTTCAATGTAGACAATAATTTTTATTTTTATTTTTACTATGTTTACTATGCTCAAAAATCTATAAAATAATAATCCATGGTTAATAATTTATACATTCAAAATTACCTAAAATTTATAGTCAAGAGGTATTCTTTAGAGAGGAAAATAATTACCATTCATTGATTTTAAGGTTTGGTATTTTTAGAGTAACCTTAATAAAATTCCATCATATTAACATTCACCTTATAATTATATCTATTTTACCATCTTACATAGTTGTTTCAACGTAACATTATTTTGCATAGTATTGTGATCATGGATAATGATAATTATATATGAATAAGTAAACTCGGTATAAAAAGACCTTGCTTCATTAAACGTTGTGACTGTTATTTAAGTCATATAAAGCAATAAGAAATCATTCATTTAGGTAGAGAAGTACATCAAAAGGTATTATCATCAAAAACCAAAATCATTCAGATATTGAGACTCTTCAATTTATCTCATCACATGTTAGCAAAAGATTATATCACCGCAGGCATAAGCAGTACAAATATTTAAGAGTAAAATTCTTAAAAATCTTCTTTGCACTTGCAAAACAATGCAGACACCTTTCTTGCATATTGACCTTCATCATCACTAGAGTCGTAAAGGAGTTACTGATGATCCAAGACGAGAAATACCATTAAGTGCTGAAAACATTGGCGGCAGCGTGCATTTTGTTCCAATACAGAATGTACACCACTTGAAAGTGAAAAAATCGAGTGACAAAAAGCAACCTAAAACCACACAAATGAAAAGGGAGGATTCAAGCTCTTTTACTTTTCCTTTGTTCCTTTTCAATACTTGTACCTCCCAAATCTTCCAAGTTACCAACTTCTTTACATTTTACTCCAACAGCTGCAGAGAGGGCCCTTTCAACATCCGTTACTGTAAACAAGTTGTCATTGCTACCCTCCATGGTTCTTGCTTGGTCATTTATCAAAACAATGAAGGATAGCTGCAGTCAACTGCCAACAAGAAACAGTGAAATTCTCAGTAATCCCTATAAATTTTATTTATTTTCATTATAAGAAATAATAAATTATGATGATGTGTTAGCTTGTGGTGAAATAGAAGTAACAATTCAATGCCAAAAAGCACTTCATTGCAAATAATTCCACTATCTAAGATCAATGCTCCAATCAGATCATGAAACCAATAAAAATATAAGAAATAGGATTGAGGCAGGCCAGTCAAAATGGAGACAAGTTAATGATGTTCTATGTGATAAATGAATCACAATAAAAGTAAAGGAAAATTTCAAGGAACAAACAGTCAAGATTGCTAGCTTATATCGTGATGAATGTTCAGCAGTACAAAAGAGGTATGAACAACAAATCAGTGTGGCAAAAATTCAAATGCTTAGATGGATGTTGAATATTAACAAAAAAAGATAAATTACACAACATAAACATTTAAGAAGATTCAGAGTGGCTTCTATTTCAGATAAATTACAAGAATGATGTCTTAGATGATTTAAACATGTGCAAATGAGATTAGATAACAAGCCTATAAAAACAGTTACTAAATCACCATTTCAAGAAAGCCATTGAAAAAAAGACTAAAAAAGACATGAGAAAAATTGATTGAAGATGATCTGAAGAAGCAAATAAATAAAGATCTCATTATTTACAAAGATGAACAGAAAAAAAAAATTCATGTAACCAATCTCATTTTGTTGGAATAAGCCTAGGATGATAAAGATGATACTGATGTGTTAGCTTAGTGGTAAGAGTTTTGGAATGAAAAATCTACATCACAGGTTGGAAAAAATTCTATAAAATTAATTCTCAAATTGGTGTGGTCTGATAACTCCAAGAAGATTTCAGTTGATATAAGTAAAAATTCAGTTTCATGATGTCATATGTTTGTCAAAAATTAATTTCTACAAATAAAATAAATATTGTTTTATGTTTTATATATGTATATATGTTTTAAAACTGGTAAGACAATGATGTACTTGAATCACTGGTGACACCAAAATAGACTGAAAGAACGTAGACAAATTTAACATGTTCTTATTTAAGAACTTCCTTTGCAAAATGCCAAGAAGTGCTGTGATTTTTAAAACACAAATTTGCACCTAATAACCAACTAAAATACAAAACATACAGTTAGAGAACATGCTAAAGGTCTCACCCATGTTACTAACATCTTATAGATCAAGTACAATGCATTTTATTTTCATGTAATTTTGTTGAATGCACACATGCATGTTCATCAAAAATTATCAAGAAACTTGTATAAATGTCTTTGACTAGTTAGATGAATCTAAATGCTAACTTCATTACGATAATTGCTTATGCACAGCTAGCTAAACTATTACAGATATACTGCAGCTTAAAAACCTTCAAATTCAACCAGCACAATATACATCTTAAAACACTTTAATTAATATAGCAACCATCATTAGGCAAACCAAACTCTGTTGATGTATGACCTTTAAATGAAATATGCCAATCAGAGATTACAATAAATCAATGATTACTTAACACTCCATGTAGAAACTCGCAAATAATGAATAAACTGTAGATCCAATACCTAGGTAGAAATAAGCAAATATAGATTAAATTCATAGAGTTATTAGAAACCACAATAACTCTTTGAATGTTGTCTTTTGGATCCTTGGTTGCATCATCCACCACATTAATGTGTGCATTTATTGCCTAGATGTCTATAATAATTTGTAATTTCCCACCAAATTTTGATGAGGCTGCACTTGATGAATGATGCCTTACACTTTTCAATGGTGAATAGGGTATTCATGCCTCTGGAGCGTTTCAAAACTCAAACCATGTTCAATGAATTCACTAATCCTTAACCAACAGCATACCCTTAAGCTTAGCACTAAGAGCCTTAGCCTGGAAAACCAGGTCATAGGTTCAATTCTATTGCGTTGCATCGAGTTATGTACCCAAAAAATTAAAAAAAAATAAAAACAAATAAAATCAATAAAAGGAATTACAAAACTGGTCTGACAGATCCAAAGGGTCTAAGTGAATATAAATAAAAATTCAGTCTTATGTAGTTTGTAATAATCAATAGCTCACATCAACCTTCTTAGTGGACATAAATAAAAACTCAATTCTCAGTTTTCATTATTGTCTTATGCAGTGTGTAATTATCAATAGCTCATATCCGCCTTTGTCCAAAAATTGAAATTTTAGTGAATCAACTATAGATTCACAAGTACTGTACAAAAGGGGTTCCAGAATGTATGACTACCAGAAATTTCTGACTGTTCAATTTCTCAACCATACATAATTATTTGTTAAAAATGCAAGACATAAAAACAAAATTTTTGATGGAACAAAATATTAATTAGCTTTGAGCATAGATCCAACATTACATTTACTATTGTTGGATACTAGGACCCTATTTACCTAACAATCAAAAATACATTTTACAACAAATAAATTACAAATCTCAGACAACATTAAATTCAAATCTTCCTGAAATGCTACAAAATGCTTCTACCACTAAATACTGAACTAAAATGTTGAGTACCAACAAGAACAAACTTTTTAGGAAAACAAAAGAAAATCAAAATAATGACTCCAGAAACAAGCCTCGTAAAATTTTTGCATAAATTCCATTAATTTAAGTTGAGCTTCTAGAAATTTTATCAACAAGTCTTCATTGTTCATAGACCAAAGTTCCTCAATAGCCTTCATTATCAATAAGTCAACAAGGCATTGCCCTAAATGTATCTCATTTCTTTTCCTTTTTTTTTTTACCTTTTTGTTTACAAGAAGCCTTTAGTAGGAAGTGAAAACATGAAATGCATTTTTAAAAGAAAGCAAGGTCAGATCTTTTTCCTACCTCAGAGGGGAGGTTTTTAAGAATTGGTTGTAAGGATGAAAACCTAAAAAGGAATCCCAAAACCATTGGGCCTTCTATTTTATGTTACGCTGAAGTGTCAACTCTCTTCAATACTCATCTACTGTTGTACTTTGAATTTTTCTTACTTCTAGTATAATTTAATTTTGGGGCCCAATACCTCCCCTTCCCCCAAACTAAGGCATTGCTTAGTTGGTTAGAGCATGTGGCTTGTGGTTTGCAAGGCACAGGTTCAATTCTAACACGTGTGCTGATCTAGCATAGTATAATTTCTACTGAGTTCTAAAAAAGTTTCACGTTGGCTATATGTCCAAGTGGGATAGCTATATTTTATTAATAAAAAGAAACTAGAAACACAATAATATTGTGCAACTCCTCTTAGAGTACTCACCCTATACTTACCTATATGGGCAAGTTGTAGTTGGGTAGTTGGAACTCAATGCAATTGAGATCTTTTCTCATAGCATTTATTTGTTCCACTACTGCTAATGTATTCAGTAGCAATAGTGAACATCTAAAACTTAAGATTTGCATCCCAAGTTTCTCTACTAGATGCATACAGTATCTTCGGTATTTTACTCTTTCAAGTTGCAATGATCCTTTATACATTTTCATTTTTCTACATTCGTAAACGTGCTCATTGAGTGAGATGTTAGATAAATGATTGCATAGCCCAATTCAGGTGTTAAATGTTTTCTACTTAGCGTAAACCACCCGGATTAAGGTTAATAGGTCTCACCATCTTTTTGCCTCTGTACCCTGTAGTGAAGTGTTTAATATGAAGTGAAGTGCATTAACTTACAAGTCTTTCTAACAAAACTTGTATAAATTGATGATTCCTAGAACAAAATTATGTCAGATCAATACATTGGAATCAAAGCTGAACTTATAGGGCACAAAGTCGGACACAAAGTCGGAGGTATTAACCAATCAGCTTAACCTCATGGATTCTTGTAGCTCCAATGAATATCAAACCAAGCCAAATACAGCTCCATATGATAAAACATACTCTATGGTCAACCTTGGATCAGGTCAACGTATACAGCTGACAATGCCATACTTTGAACCCAAGTATCCATTTTGACATTCCTAAGCTGCACTTTTTTTTGTTTTTTTGGCAAATCAACCCTTATTCGAGACATCATAACCGATCCTCTGGCATAATAAGGATATTTTTGAGCCCGTACCAAAAAATAAATATAGGTACCACTAGAATTGAAAAGCAAAACAATTCATTTAACCAAAAAACACTCAAGTATAATCATCTGCTGCAATTCATTTAATTTTATGTGAATCTACTAACTAAAAAAAACCCGGGAAAAAAAAACAAAAAACAAGTGGCTTGATCTCATTCACTTGACACCCATGCAAATGAAATTTTCAGTAACTAAAACCACACCTTAGCTTTACTTTGAAGCTTCTCTGCAAACATCAGGTACCGTTTCAAAGTATACTCCTTTGAGCCACCCAGTGCTGCTTCCATTGCCTGAAAACAGGACAGATGAAAGGTGACACAAAATGAAAGTAAAAGAACTGAAATAAAGTTGAACAGGAAAAAAAATATAAAATAAAATACCACAGAAAAAACCTCATCAGACATGAAGGGTGCAACATCAGGAGCAAAAGGCACAAGAACCGCAGAAGCCGTTGCAGGGCCCACTCCTTTTAACACAGAAAGGGCATTCACTGCCTCCTTCCAAGTCTGGAATGGCAGCAAATGCGTTCTCGGAAGTTGATTTTATCTCTTCCTCGCTCAGAGATGCCACAAAACTCATCAACCTTGACCTACATGACAAAAAACAAACAAACAAAGCCACAAAAGATTCAGAGTAACCCATTTTGTTAATGAACCCACAAAATTCTAAGAACCTAATTTGCTTTGCTAAATCCCAATAGATGTTCTCTATCATTCTTTCAATGGATTCATAAAGAAGAGCAACGGCCGTTCGTCAGTTGAGTAGCTTGCACTATCTTACATTCAAATGTATTAGGACCCTTGGCTAAATCAATGAAGCATTGAATTAGTGTGTGCAAGACCCACAACATTTCCAAAAATCGTTCTTTTAGTGGTATTATCTATAGCATAAATGCTAGTTTTGTGTCCTTACAAAATTACCTGCATTACTGACACTCAAAACGATTATTCTTTAAGAGTGGAAAAAACCTAACCTCCATTTACCCCTGGTAAGCTTCCGCTGCATGACATCATTGACCTCCTGTCTCTTCCTAGTCGATTGCGGAAGCTCAACTCTGTAGAATTTGTCAAGCTCCACCAGTTTTGGATTGGCGAGAGACTGAATTGTGTGACAGTAATTTGATAGATGCTTCTGCCACATTGCCCTGTCCTTGCACTGGAAATTCATTGTTGTACACACCTTTGACACAGCAAATTTGCAACAAGTAATGTTCCCGCCTTTTGCTTCTGTTGCAGAAAACGGTCTATCATCCAAAAACCCTGCAAAGTGTCCCTGACTTCCGCTCTTCGGGTGCATAGCCTTGTGAGCTAAGAACTGCTGTTCTTCACAGATGTTTTTTCTGTTCCCCTTTTTTTTTTGTTTTTCAAACTTTGTTGTGTATTTTACACGGATTATGGATCATGCCACTTGTATATGGGAATGCTCTTTACAAAATTATCACATGCATTCATGCGAGTAGGACAGGGGTCAGAAACTTACCTCTTACAATAAAGGATCTTTACTTATGGGGTGGCAGCTTATAATGCATTATGTTGGCGTTACTAGGTATTTATGATAGGTCACATTGGTGGTACTAGCCTCAAATGAGGATATCACCCCAATGTACTTGGTCATGTGTGTGTGTTTGATGTGTCTTATGTTTGAGAATGTTTTTGAGATGTTTTGGGCAATGCATGACAATGTCAAAGTCAAGGGAGTCTTAAAAAGCAAATGTCAAATGCAACTTTGAGTTTCTAGTGATTTACTAGTCAAACATCTTCATCAAAGCAGCAAAGACATTTTAACTGGAGACATCTTGACATTTTTAGATGTTTTGAATATTGATTTTTGATCTTTAGTATAGACATCTTGGCAATGATGAATTTAACTTCTTCTAAAGATGTCTTAAATGACATAAACAATTAGGGAAATTTGAATTAGGCATCAAGGAAGCTAAAAAGACATCTTGGGAAGATGAAAGCTCAACCAAAGAATTATAAATTGGAAGGTTGAGATCTAAATTTGAGACATGAAAGAATAGACAAAATAGAGAGGTACTTGAGGGAGAAAGTAACATAGGATGAAGTGAAAGAATCTCCTATGAGGATTGCCTTGTCTTCTCTTGAGTGCATGAGTCTTGTGAGCTCTATTGTAAGCCCAACAAGAGTGAGAGTTAAGAGGGATGATTAAGGACATGTGTTTGCCTCCAGGTCCTTGGGTTGGTTATGAGTTGAGCTTTGCTTCTTCTTCTTGTTGTATTTCTTAATTGAGATCAATACAATTAAGAGATAAATAGTCCATTTCTTTGTGTTCTTGCTTTCTCCAAGTAAATTCAACTTGGAAGTACATGGAATTAGACATTTTGGGATCTTGTAGGGTCTAGATCCTCACCATATTGACATCAAAACATTGTGTTTGGAAGCATCTACATCTTACTATGAAGAATTTGATATGCTTTGTACAGATTACAATTTGAATTGATCTTGATTGGATCATATTGCTTTTGTAATAATTGAACACTTAATTGCTTGAAAAGGATAGGGTTTGAAGCAAATAATTTTAAATTTATGATTTTATACTAAATCATAATGTTACTAAGCTTGAATTAAAGAAATCTTATCATGGGCATTTTATAATTATACACAACTTTGAGTATTTGTTTGTGGGTATTATATTTGTTACTTTGAGAACTTAAGTCTATACTTGCTAAAGCAATGATTCCAAAGATGAAGAGTACACAAGAGCTTGGACAAGAGCTTAATGAGCTTAAGGATACTTTGAAGTTGAAATGCAATCCCGTGTTCCAAGGTTGATAGCTGCTAGACATCAAGACTTTGAAGAAGAATTTATAAGACCTAAAGTGAAGATTATGGAAGAAGAAAATCCTTTTACATCCATGAGTGGATTCAAAAGAAGAAGTAATCCAAGGGTTTTAAGAAGAGAATAACCCAAACCTTAAAGGTATGAACCAAGGTCCCCTTCCATTTATGTTAATGTATAAGAGAATAAAAAGGATAGAATTGTTAGAATTTCGAGAGCCACTTTAAAAGTCCCTCATTTTAACATTCCTATTTTCAAGGGGCATTAAGGGTACATATTTTTATTATTTTGGTTGAGGGTTATGAATAAATATTTCCTTGTTGATCAACTTACTAATAAATCTATGATTCATAGTGTTGAGAGTAAGCATGAAAGTTTAGTAGCCAAATGGTGGGATAAAAAATTCATTAAGTATTTTGAAGACCATGGTAGATGTATTGAAAGTTGGCTAGTTATGCAGTTCATGTTGAAGCAAAAATTTGAAAAGCTCTCTTTCTACCATTGATGAACAATAAAATTAGTTAGTCACATCCACGAGTATGTGTCGATGTGATCCCATCAACATGTATGTCTCAATGTAATCCCACTAACACCTATGCGTTGGCGTAACTTTTGATACATCAACGCATAAACATTCACATCATATTTGTGCTTGCCTATATAAATGCATGCACTCACAACATTTATGGTACCGTTTGTTCATTCCCTTAGCTAAGACTCTTGTAGTTCACATAGTAGAAGTTAGAATTATTATTCTCTAAGTGCCCACAACATAGATTAAATAAGTTATATGAAGTTTTATTTGAGTGCATTATGTACCTCGACACATGGGCATGATGGTAATAAAATTGATATTTGTTTTCTCCATTGGACTAGCATAAAAATTACTCTTAAAAATTTGAAAATTGTAATTTGTTATTGAAGGAGCAAGCCTTTCTACTAAATCAAAAGTGAAGGTAGTTTTCCCCATTCCACTCAAGCCTGAAATTATGACCGCTATAGCTTGAATATGCTTTTCGTTTATACTTAATAATCCATACACTGGTTCAATATGTATTTGAAGACCAACTGGAAAAAAGACAAAGAACTTGGTTGTAAAACAGTGAAATTGCTATTTTGGTATTCTTAAATTAAACTTCTAAGCCACGATTACTAACTTGGAGATTCAGTTTTTAAGATGTTAGTTGAGAGTCTCTGGAAGTTCCACAATGCCATGGCAATTAATAAAAGCCAAAATTATGTCTCAAGGATCTGTCCTTCTATGGACTTTGCATTCCAAATCCTGTTTATATATATATATATATATATCTCGAACTTAATAAACCCAGGACAACCTAAAATTTAATCTTGCCCTTTGTTTACCTTTAAAAATATATATAAAAAGATTGCCAAAAGATATTTTTAAAACATCCTTCTTGTTATGATGGAAATATTTCCTCGTAACAATGGTGCCTATCATAGACCAAACTTTTAAGCCTTTTTCTTTCATTTATTTATGTTGAGTTAGAGAATCCTATCTAACACCACTTCCACGAAAACCAGTGCACATAAAACTTAGTTGAAGCACCAACGATCTTCAGAGCTTTTGCCGCTATCAAGTATAAACCCCTGCATACGAGAATGAATTAAAATTGAACTGAAACTGAAATTTTATTATGGTTGTAAATGCTGAATCTACTTGACAATAGAAATGTAAGTAGTTTCAGTTTTAAAACTGAAATTTTATTATGGTTGTAAATGCTGATCTACTTGACAATAGAAATGTACATAGTTTCAGTTTTGAAAACATCATTACCAAAATTACCATGGAAACAAATCAGCCCAATTTGTAATAAATTGTAATATTTCACCTATATCAAGACACAATAAACAAGTTTTAAAAATAGAGTTGCCAAAATTAAAATAAATAGCGATAGAAATCGGATTCAAATCAGCAGAACTGGTAAAAGGAAAAGATACGTCCATCATAGTTGGCTGCAAAGTTTTCCCAATTTTGTGGAAATTAAATATACAATTTTAATTCTTTAAGGTGGTCCAGAGTTAGCAACAAACACCACATAAAATTGACTTCAAAAAATTAATATAAAAAATATTAATGGCGACCATCATCTTCATGATTAGAAGAAGAAAAAGATCCATGGTTGATTGATTGAGGAAGAATAACAACTTAGACAGGGGCAGGGCGTTAAGCAACAGCACATACACGTAGAGAGCACGTAGAGAGCACATGAAAGTAAGGTATTCACTACTACTAGTTTTTTGAGTGAAGGAATAATAAAGAGTAGTTGAGCTCTATTAAAAATTTCAATAAAGAGTAGTTGAGCTCTATTAAAAATTTCAATGCATTGACTTTGACAAAAAAAACTCCAGCACCACAACAACAACGCAATTAGTGATAAACAAAGATATAAAATACATGAAAGCATGCATGGATTTCTTTCTATGCCTCCCAAACAATTAGGGTTTTGCTCATTTAGTTGCCTCCCAAACCCTTCTTGGCAGAATGAGCATGATAAGCATTGAGGTTTTAGGTGATGATAATCTTCATTCTAGCTTTGTCACAACAAAATGGGGTGGGGTTAGCATGTAGGTTAATTCTTTTTTTTTTTTTTTTTTTCATTCACTAGTGCCTATCCTAAGCTCTGGTACCAAGGAACCAAGGGTTAGCTTGGGGTCTACTACATTAGTTCTTTTTGATCATTCATCAATGCCCGCCCATCCCAAATATCAAAGGAAGGGGGTTAACTTTGTAGTTGGCTATAAAACCATGCGAAATCTCATGGATGAGGTTCAAGTCAACAATGCACTCTATATCATGGAAAGAATTTCCATGGTTGGAATGTGCTTAACATATGGATGCTTTTGGGACCTCCTGAGGGATATGGATGGGACATCCAGCATAATTTTACTAGAAAATTTCAATGTTTATGTAGGAAAAAGTGAAAATCTTTTGTCAAACTTGTTTCTAAAAACTTAAATCATCTTTAAAAGGATGAGAAATGTAGAAAATATAAAACTGAACCATTCAAATTAAATTTCTTTGGATGTCTTAGCATAATTTCTCCAATGTATTCGAAATATTATTAAAATAAGTTCCCAAAATCCACCAGGCATGCAACCTTGTTCCCAAAATGCATCTCAACTTTGCATGGTTTGAATACCCCATCTCAACTTTAATCCAATTGCAACTAAAAAGTTTGAACTCGTTTTTCAATGATTTTTGACCTGATTTCCATTCCAACTATTAGGCAAACCGTAAATAGATCCACATATGTTATGTACTAGATGCATGCAAATGAGGGTACACATGGCAAATGAAGTGCTCTAGCTTAAAAAAATTCTATGTGATAATAGGTATAAAATTTGTAAAATTAAGGAATTGAACACTCAACCTTGCACTTATTATAAGAATTGCATACCACTATTCTATGAAAATTAATTCACATTTAAAATATTTTTTATATTATTTAAACATGTGTCTCCAGGTCCCACCCCTACCTAGTAGCAGGCACAAGGATATACATAAGCATGGTCAAGATTGTCATGGAATGTGCATGGATGGGTTACATGGAATGCCCCATAAACTGTTGTGGATGGGTTTATGGTGTTCTCAACTATAACTGATTTTTTTTCCCTTGAAAAAGAAAAGTAACCCAAATTAAATTAGAAAATGTAAAACATGGAGTAGGGTCACAAGTTGCTTAGAAACTTTCCACTTTCAATTTTCGGCTATTTCGGCAGCTTTAATTTATTTAGCTGGCACTTGATTGGTAAAATGTTTGTTTTGATAAGTTCTCGCACGTGGAATCTACTCTATTATTAGGTACCTGCTACTCTATTCTTCTTGTTGGTTGGTGCTGCTTATTTGCACATGAGCGTGGGCAACTGTAATTTAAATAAATTAAAATAGAATATGTTGCAGGCTCACACAAACAAATTTCAGAATCGGAAATATTTTAAATTGATAAATTGATGGAGACTGAATTATGCGTCAAAATTTTTGCGGAGTCTACGATGCAGTGGCATTGTGCGTGTGAGCTTTTTTTATTTTTAAAAATCATTTTCTTTCCATTTTACAGATGGTCATGTGCTAACCCTTTTGTTTTAATCCTTCCCACGTGGACCGATTTCGGAATTTCTTTTTTATTTCTTAAACTTTTTTATTTGGTTGGTTGATTAGTTCCATTGAAAATAATTTAATAACCAAAGTTAATGCACCTTTTTAAAGCTGTGCTTTATTTACTGTGCAGTCACGTGCATAAGAAAATAACGTTGGTATGATCATCAATGAGGTCGTAAAAGTATTAAAGGATTCGATGATGATTTAACATAATTAGCTATTAGAGCATAAATGCTAGTTAAAAAAATATATATGCTAGCACTACTAAACACTTGGAAACTATTGTTTTAAAATCTTGCAAATGGTCTCGCTAGTTCAAATCTCTTGCAAAGACCATCATTGCCTTGCTTCTATGGGTTGTGAATTGGGTTTAACACAGTGTAATGGTGAAATGTTTTTCGACTTCATCCACTCTGGTGTTTGGACTTCTCAAATTTTTACTTCTATTTTCTATAGATTGC
>MNCI01024790.1:0-11231 GCA_015680685.1 Gnetum montanum
TTATGTATATAGGCCTAATCTGTTTAGTAAATACTACAAGATTTGGGCAACAAATCTGTATAAGGTTTTCACCACAAGGCACAAATTATATCTATTTGGGAAACTTGAGCCTTTGGCGTAATGATTAGCACCATTTAGTATTGGCTATTAAGTTTAAGGTTTAAGTTTGAGTACCCTGCATAGTGGAAGCAATTAACTAAACATATATCCAATTAAACAATGAGGTATTGGCCTAGCATTAAGACTCTTGATTTGAAAGCTCCAAGTTATGGATTTGATTCTAGTGGGCAAGGCTGAGTTATAAAGTTCTAATTGGACTATATATTTTGGGGTGTGCCTATATTACAATTATTTTGGGATGCAGTTAGTTGTAATATGTTGTATGGAACCAATAGAAATCATGTTTGTATATGGAACGATAACATTTCACACTCAGTAAATTAGATCTAGGTATTGTAAAGCAAGATTTAAAAATCGAAACAGCTTCCTTTCAATGGCCAAGTGAAAGGTACAATAAAGATTTTGGACAATAAACTCTTGATGTTAACTCATTTGTTACAGAACACGAAAATGGTATATAAGACTGTAAGAGAGAACTAAAATTTTGGTATAAAATCCTATTTACAAAACTCATTTGGTGGTTAATAATTTTAACACCTAGAATTTCTTTTACTGAAAATGATAAATGGTAAAGCAGCAAGAATCACTTTGAATATATTTAAGAAAGCAAATGTCATACCGGCCCAATATGATGCTTGAACGAACTGCTACGCGCAGTTTCCTCTAATCCAGGCCATGTATGTTCCTCAATTTTCAAATTCCTGTCAATGGGAACAAAACGCCAACTTACTTTTTCTCGAATGTACATGAAGCCGGAGATATTGATCATAATCCCTAAGAACACGCACAATTATAACGGCTATTTCTTGTTACTCTTCGGAAATCATTCCTAAAAAATACAAGAAGTTGTTCCTTTCCAATATTGTTACATAACTAGGAGCATCTCGGCAACAAGGATTATCATGTGTACAAGAAGAAAGAAATTTTTCTTAATTTTTGTCAATGAAGACATGCCAGTAAACTCTGAAAATTGCTGATAATTTATTATATTCGGGAATTTGATTCATTTAAGGATTTTTTTATCCAGTAATGAAAGATTACCCATTTGTCAGTTCATTTACATGCCTACATGTTTTGTATTTAATTTTAAATTTTTTCTCCCAATGTAAACATTCATTTTCACTGCTTCAGATGTTTTTGGAAACCCCTAGCTAGCTCAAATTCTTTGACGCTCTTTAAGGCTTTTGCTATGCTTAATTTTTACCCTTCACGATCTATGTCCATGACTATTGAATTTATGTTTTCGAACCTTGAGCAACGAATGCCAAAACAAATAAAGTTAAGCCCATGGAGAACTTCTCTCCATTCCCGTGAATCTGCTCGTTCGGCTCAACGCATAAAAAACATAAATAATCAAAAGAAAACTGATTTAGATTTTAGAAAGAAATGTATAGAGGAATAAATGAGGAATAATGAACCTGAACACCAGCCGAAGAAGACCCAATCTTTGATTAATCCAGATCTCACTTTCGGGAATATAAGCTTCCTCAAAGAAAACGGCATCCATTTCTTGAGGTATAATTCGTGGCCAAGGCGAAACCTGGCAAATTTGAGTTTCACGAAGGGCCAGCGCTATTAAAGCCCCCGCTGCGTAACGATGAACAGGCGTAAGCCTAAGCTCCTCCATTGCCAAATAACAGGCAGGCAGGCAGGCAGGCGACTGGATTTGTGTCGGAATCTATTTGAGTTTCTTTCTCTTTAACTTCAACAATTGAGCTTCGCGATCTCAGACCTCGTGTGTAGCTTCGGTAAGAGCGCTCGTGTTTGAACGAACGAACGGAAAGCGCGTGGAATCAAATCTACGCAGAAATTCGTGGCATAACCAGGAACAAAGTTTCGTTAATTGGCAGGTATAAGCGTGCAATTCTGCCGCCTAAACGCCACGCTTTGGATTTGGAATCTCAAAGTTTAAAGAAAAAGCCTAACAAGGGCATCTTCTTGGTGGTGGGGAAAGAGTATAAAGAAAAAGCCAAGGGCATCTTATTGGTGGTGGGGAAAGAGTATAAAGAAAAAGCCTAACAATGTCCTTGCAACCAATCTTGAAAAACCTCTTATTTAGGATAGGAAAAGAATCAAGTCTTGCCCTTGTTTAAAAGTGCCCTTAAGGTTTTTACTTCTTACTAAAGGGTCTCTTGTAAATAGAAAGAGAAAACTCTATCTAAAGATAAAAGAATATATCAGTCAAAAATAATGAACAAATAGCAACATAAGTTGAAAGGTTCCCATCCTTGAGCCTCCAAAATGAAAAAAAAAAATCTTTTCATATAAAATAAATTAATTCTTCAATTTTCACGACAAGCTTTTTTGCTTGAAGTTGTAGCTAAAAAGCAACATCTTTAAGAATTTAATATTTAACTTTTAAAGATAGGTCATAGTTATGCTCTTGTTGTTGAAAAATAACTACACATCAACGCTTCCAAATGTATATTGATCACCAAGAATGATTTCATTCATGCTTGGTTAAAAGGTGTTATAAATTCTAAATGTCCATTTGCAATAATGTTATGCAATAAGATACTTTTTTAAAAAACACGAAAAAAAGGTCTTCACTTCCACAAAGAGGACGTTGTGGAGAAACAATTCTCATATATTTAAGACTAAGGTTGATAGAAAAACCTTGATAAATAAGACCCCATGAAAAATATGAATTTTTTGAAAGGCATAAGCTCTCCAAATAATTGCATATTCCAAGCTTTATTAAATTTGTTATGAATAAAATCATTCTTTACAATAATTTCTTAAGCAACCTTGGAATTAAAAGGAAAAATAGATCTACCATCCTTTCAAAAACTATTTGGAAAAGCTTAATGTAAATTATGGTCAATTTTAAATAAAATTTCAAGATCAAAAATTAAATTTTTAAATTCTTTTTTCTCTTTTTATTCAAATCATAGAGGCTAGATACCTCCTTCCATGTAATCCATTTATCATGCATACATAGATAGGAAATTGCAGTGATACCAAACCTACTCCAAGTAGAACGCATCAAGATGAATTAGTAGCCCATGCTCCTTCATTAAAAGGGAGCCACCATGGGCTAATTTTCTTGAACATATCTTCTAAAACTACAATATGATTGTAACTCTACTACTTACTAAGCTTGCACCATGTCTTCCAAATTTGTTTAAGAACTGGAGAACCAAGGATAGAAATGGCCTTTAAAAAAAAAACGACAATGAAAAAAAAAGTTGTCAAAAGAACAACTATTATCATTTTTAGGTTTTCCTTACATAAGTTTGTTTCTTAAAGGAGCATCAAAACATCATGTCCATCTATGCACTTTGTGTTAACCTTTTGGTATGTCAAAAACTTAGAAAATCTAGAATGTGGAAAATGTGTTTGTATTGCCTTACAGGTCGAAGGGTAGATCAAGAGCATGATGAAATTAGCACAATAGCATAATCAAGAGCTTTAATATATCAAGACATTAGATCAAAACAAAGAGCAAATTCTAAGTCAAAATGAGAGCTACGTTGAGATGACAAGAAGATCCAAGACTTCAAAATGAGAGCTACCTTGGGATGACAAGATAAGAGCTAGGATACAAGAGAAGTCTACAAGCCAAATGAAGATGTTTTGAAGCCTATTAACATATCAAATGGACAAGGGAATGCCTCAAATTCCAAAGTGCAAAAGAAGAGTAGACGTCTATATAAAACAACATATGTCTATCTTTGAAGATAGATGTCTACAGTGAGATGTCTATCTTTGAAGATAGATGTCTATAGGTAGATGTCATTCAAGGAGATGTCATTCAAAAATTGATAGTTTTGATAGAAAGACATCTCCACTTTGAATTAAACATCTCAAGTAGGTGTTATCTAGCTATTGGACAAATTTCAAGGGATTTTTGGAAGCATGAAGAGTATAAAACAAAGAGGAATTCATGAGAATCAAAGAGCACTATTTACACAATTAGATCATCATTGTATACATCTTGTGTAGCACTTGTGTTCTTCATTGTATCCATTTGTACATTATTTTGTGAGAGCTTAAATGCAAGGAACTTGTAAAGTGTAGTTACATTCTCTCATTGATTTTCTTTCTTGCAAACCTGTAGGGTTGATGTGCTTCTTATGAGAAGGCATCCATATTAAGCTTGTTGGGATCCTATGAGATTGAGTGGTTTTGTAGTGTCAAAATACTTTAGAGTGGAGCTTAATTTTATAAAGGTTATGGGATTCTTGAAATCACATTATGAGCTTGTTGGGACCTTGCATGGTTGAGTGGTTTCGCAGCAACAAAACACTCTAGAGAGGAGCTCAAAGCTTGTACAAGGTATGGTGTCCTTCAAACCACATTTTTTGAAGAAACAAAGTTTAGAGGTGTGCATGGATTCTACTCTTTGAGTGTGAACATATCCAAGTTGGGAAACCACATAAAATTTGGTGTGTTCATGTGGCCGGTACAATTTTAATTTAGGAACTTACTAAGTTCTCGATCCTCACGTTGCAATTCATTTTGTTATGAGAGAAACACCATCGTTATAACAATTAAGAAGGCCAAGTCCTTCATCTTTCTTACTACTAATGCAAATATCTGAAACAATTCTAGAAAAGCCTTTTCTATGTTACTTAGCATACTAGAGAAACTAATGGATAATACAATCAATTCTATCGTAAAAAGTTTTAAAAGGAGCCCAACAACTAAGTAGTAAACATGAGTTGATTAAAGAATCTTCTTAATAACTAAAACTTTGTTAGCAATAATGAGCTTTCTTTCTTTCCATTTATTAATCTTTTGTTCAATTTTATCAACCACATATCAAAAAATAGTAAGATTATGCTCAAAAGAAAAAAGTATTTCTAAAATTCTAAAGACAAAATCTTGTTTAAAGATTTTCTAGGCTTAAATTTATAGTAAATATTATATTATCAATATTATTATTAGAGTAAATAGTAAATCTTTGCCTATTGATATAAGAGCCAGATAACATATAGCAATCTTTCACTCTAGCTAATAGAATATTGATATGTTGCAAAGAATTTTTAATCATAAAAAATAATCATTTGCATAGTACATGTTAAGTAATTGTGTATCTTGATCATCAATAAAAATTCACTTAATGATATTTCTTTGTAGATCATAATGCATATTATGTGAAAGAAAGTTTTTAGTAGTAATAAAAATGTAGGGAGCTAGATGACAACATTGATGAATTGATTGCTAAAAATAAATGGAGGAATTTAATCCAAAATTTATAGCAACTTGAGCATTAGTATCAGTGAGTAGCATACAAATAATATGAATAAATAAATCACCAAATCCCAAGTTATAGAGACAAAAAATAATAAAATTCTATTTAATCATGTCATAACCTTTAGCATATTCTAACTTAATAAAAGTAATATCTTGACTTGTATTAGAAGCCCATTGCATTCCCTCTCAAGCTTTAATGACATCATGTAAGATATGTCTATCTTTAAAAAATCCTATCTGCTTGGGGCTAATGATATATTCTATAACCTTATGAGGAGTAGCAGGGACTCCCTACACCCAACCATACGAATCACTAGTGTGCACATGCAATCTAGTCGAATTCTATGGACTACATTTTACCTAAGTGGTCTATATTCTTAGATGGTAAAAGACATGGTTACTAGTTGATATCTTCCTAATCATTACTTATGTTAACTTGTTTGTATGGTTAAGTGTGACTAAGGTATAAGATATTTTTTTTATAATTTTTATTGTCTTCTTTGTCTACAAAATGATTAAATAAGGGAATGTTTGATTATTTAAATTAAATAAATTATTAACTAAACTATTCTAAACATGGAGCATCCATTCCCATATTCTGCACATATCATGAACATATACTAACACTATTGGGTTATCAAGTTTTTATTATTGGGTGTACCAAGTATTCACTACTTGGATTATCAAGTGTTAATACATTATGTTCAAAGTGGTCATACTCATGTTGCAATAGAATAAAATATTAATTTCCTAAGTACTTGAAAGTAAAGCACGTGAAAAGTAAAATGCTAGAAAGTAAATTAAATGCTAATCCAAGTGCTAGAATGGAAGAAAACAATCTCAATTTTATTATCATTGATGCAACAACGTCTAGGTGCATCTTGCATTGAAATAAAATTATGTACAATTAATTCAATCTATGCTGGAAGTTTAACTAAGACCTATGAAGAGAAATTGTAAGAGCTTCGCTACTCTACTGAAACTATGATGCCCAGTGTCAATGGTATGCATGTATTTATAGATTTTAAGTAATAGGACATTGATGCATATGTGCCAATGCATCTAGCATGTAGTGATGAATATGCTTCGATGAGGCTACATCAATAGGGATGAATCGACGTAGTTGCTCAACATATGGTGTTGTATTATACCCTTACGAATGACTAAAAAATTCATCCTTAAGTTACAAAATTGGGATAGAGTTTATTACAAAATTATAGAAAGTATATGACTAAATAAAGACAACTTTGAATGCCACATTTATAAAAAGGATTGTATAATTTACAGAATGTTGGATTTATTATTATAAAAATTTGATAGGTGCCTAGCTGAATGATGGTGGGTGAAATGAAGTCTTCATACCATGCTTAGAGGTGGAGCCTCCTATGGCATGGAAAATCCGTCATCATATCTTGGCCCTGTTAGTGGTTGAGGCTATCCTACTACTACTACTAAGAATTTGAAGGTATCTAGAAGTGTTTTCATTTTCTCCTCTTTGCTCCATGAGTCAAAGATAATCCAGGCCACTTCGCCTAGGTAAGCTAGTACTAGAATATCCCATGGGCGTGGCAGTGAAGGAAACATTTCCTTCATGTTAACAAGCTAAGCAACGAATTATTTATGTTCAACATTGAACATTTTGATAAGGTTCTATAGCTCATAGTAGTCATTTATTCTTCTAGCCAGGTTCTTAGCAACACATCATTAACCCATGAATTTGCTTATGAGAACTTTAAGCTTTGTGTTAGCTACTTCCAACTTCTGTTTTGTCTCTTTAAGGAGCTTGAACTTCATCTCATAAAGGAGGTAGGAGCTAGCTGTTAAACCCCAAAAATTGGTTCAGTTTTAATAAGTATTTTTATCAAAAGCATGCATTTTAATTGATTTTATATTGTTAATTAGTGTTAAATTAATAATTATTGTATTTTAGTTTAGAGGTGAGTATTAGTATTAGTTATTAGTTTATTTTAATTAATATTATTATATTAATGTAACTATAATTATATTTATAAAATTATGTAAACATTATACATAATTGTAGATGTAAATAATATAAAAACATTATAAAAATATTATAGTTATATATAATATATGTAAATAATATATATTATTGGGCAACAAGCCCATCCGTGTGTCGCAACACTCATAATGTTCACGATGGCATTGGTGACATTGGTGACACTGAGTAGCAGCAGGTGAGTGAGGGTTTCTTGAAACAGTGATAACAGGTGGGCCAGAGTAGCATCAAGCATGCTGTCTGAGCCAAGCCCTAAGTTTTGAGCATGAGACAGTGAGGGTTTTTACGACTAGAGTGGTGATGGTGAGTGCAGTAGGACGCAATGATGACAAGTGCAACAACGTGTGGTTGGAGTGGTGATGATGAATGTGGCAGTGGCAATAGTGCAGATAAGCTAGAACAAGGCCAATGTAGCATGTAGTAGTAGTAGCTAAGATACAGAGCATGGCACATCCAAGTTTTTGTAGGAAATAAGGGTTTGGTGACGATGAGTGCATAGGATAGCAGAATGTGGCATGATTAGGATAGGTAGATTAGGGTAAGTGAGCAGTGCAGCAAGACACGACGACATGCGACAATGATGGATGCAGTTGTGGCATGAAGGCAAGTGATGGCAATGGCAATAATAGGCGATTGACGAGCGGTGAGGTACCCCTATGCTCAACCATATGAATACGACCGTTTCACGCACGATCTGGTTGAATTCCAAGGACTAAGTGCCTATGCACCCTTGTGGAACAATAACGGGTTGATTAATCGTTGTCTTCTCAAACTTACTTTTATGTCACGGTTGTATGGTTAAGTAAGCTTGAGGCATATGATTTTTATGGATTTTATGTGTTTTATATCCTGTGCTAATAAGGAGGGAGAGAGAAATAACTAAGTAACTAATCTAATTTAACTACTCATTAACTAAGTTCTAAGTACTCCTAACACTAGTATCTGTTCCCACTTGCTGTACACATCCTGAACGAGTGCAACGCTGCTAGGATTACCAAACTCAAATTGTTATTGGGTTACCAAGTGCAACACACATGCTCGAAGAGGTCGTACTGAGTGTATTTAACTAAGAGTGTTGTAGGGTGATGAGCGGCTAGGTACCCCTAGGCCTAACCATACGAGTCACGAGCGTTCACACGTGACCCGGTCGAATTCCGTAGACTGTAAGTACTTAACATACACTAGACTCTAACTAGTGGAACTTTGGGTTAGAACGGTCATTGTCTTCCTAATCTCACTTGTCATGTTCCATTTATGATGGTTAAGTGAGGTTAAGGCTAATGATTTTTATAGATTTTTGCATATCATCTGGTGGCTAATTCAAGGTATGAAAGGTAAGGAATAAACTATTATTTAATCTCTAATTATCCTAACTTGTATTCTAACTATCCCTAGCATAAGTATCCGGTCCCATCTTCCAAGCAGGTTCTGAGCATTTCCTAACACTACGTTACCAGATGTTAAGCGTCACTAGGCTTACCAAGTGTTTGGATTATGTTCGAGATGGTCGTACTTATGTCTTTTATGAACTACAAATGAACACTAACGATCGAAATTATAATAATGAAAACGTAAATAATCAACAAGTAACTGATAAAGCATCAACAAGTAATTAATAAATCATAAACATATTAAACTATTAAATGCATGAAATAATTAACTCCAAATGCTACAAGGTATGCTTGAACAGTTCGTCTTTATTGTCGTCATGCCAATGGGCTCAGATACATCAATGCTCGAATAAAGATCCGATCAATTTTCTTACACCTGCTACGGGCACTTGGAACATATTCTATCTCTTGTGGGAAAAAACTGCAAGAGCTTCGCTACAACTAACTAAAAGATGCCTAAATGAGGTGGAAGGCCCTCTTATTTATAGGCCGAGATGGGTGGCTGCGTAAAAAGGGCCACATCGACGTAGGAAAGCCACGTCGATGGGCCCATGTCAACGCAGTAGGCCATGTCGACACAGGACCCAATGACACTTCATCATAGGGTAAGAGAAATCATTAATTAACTACAAAAGCATTAAACAATAATTAACACTAATTAATCTATTCTGTATACTACAAGGTTTATCATAAAGTTTGTATTTATTGCCATACACAAAGTGTGCTCAGGTACACAATGCTCGAATAAAGATCCGTTCACTCTATGACTCCTACTACGGGTACGCAGAAATAATTCTAACTTTGGGGGGGAAATTGGCAAGATTTTGGCTAAGGAACTAACTTCTAACTATGGGAACCAAGGGCACCACCTCTTATTTATAGATAAGAAGATAGGCCGTGATATCGGGTATCTGACATCACATGGTGGATTTGATATCGCAGACATGATATCGCAGTTCATCATACCCCCATGATTGAATGAAAACTCGTCCTTGAGTTCCTTACAAAATATTGGGAAGGTATGGGATTATTAACTAAATGACCATTGATGGTGGAATGGGTTGAATGACTCAATGTGCCTAGTAAATGGATTAATAATACAATACATGATAACATTAGTGTTCATGACCATAAAAGTGAACACTGTACATAAATGACATCCAGCCTTATTTGGTAGCTGGAAGAGAAGAAGGAGAGAGAAAAGCATAAGATGTGTTGCTACTGATGCTAATATTGCGCCTTCCATTGTTCATCCATAGCCATGCCACCAATCTTGCTCCTTTCATAAATGTTCCAGTTCCAGTCCATCTTGAGTGTTTCCTCCAGGCCCAGTCCATTGTTGTATGATCGCCATCTGCACACACAACATAGTCACAAATGAGCGAGGTAGATAACTCACAATGTAGTTGATACCTTGCCTCGATGTAAAGTGCATTGGTTGAGTTATGGTTATGACATATACTGATTTTGGAGTTTTAACACTAGAGACTACCTAAGGTGTAGGGGTTAGGAAAAATTGAAAAATTTTGTGCTCGGGCCCCCATGACTAAGAGCAAACCTCTGGTAGTGGTAGGATGGAAAAAAAGAAGGAATAAAAAAGATTGACAAAAAGTAACAACGGCAATGCCAATAAAATGGATGTCATGGATGGAGATGAAACAAAAATTGGTGATTGTAGGAAATGTTTAAGGGAAAGAAGTTAACAAGTGCATCAAAAAGGAATGCCAGTGGGTCCTCCCCAAAGTAGGCTCATGCCCTTGATGCCCTGACAGACCCACAAACCAAAGAGTTCGTAGGCTCTAGGAATGTCATTGGGAAGTAAGAGTTAAAAACTTACCCACAAGAAATTACCAAGGAGGAACAATGCATCAACCAAGATACAGACTAATGATAAAACTGGCAATGAGGTGAGAAATGAAAAAGAAAGGTGGAGAGGAAAGAATGGAATGGAAACCTAAGAACAAGGTTGTGTAAAGTCCCTTGTGTGTTTCATGGTTAATGTGATTAAGTAGAATTCATTCCAAATCTGGACTCAAACCAACCACATTCAGTGACCTCGCATCAACACATTTGACCAACCCATCCTCATAGAGCAACAAGAGTGCCTCTAAAAAAAGTCACCACCATTCCAAGGAGATCAAGATGGAGAACTAGGAAGTGAGAAGGGGCCTTAGTTAGAGGGAACCTTCAGGCATGGGTAACATGTCTTTCCAGTACCATAACTAGTGCATGTAGCCCAAGTTCATTATTGTGTCTAAGGGGTGTGTTTTGAATTCTCACTATTTTTTATGTGTTTTTCGTGTGAGAACCATACCATGCAAAGACTTATTTTTATGTACTCAACTTCGGGTAATTTGATTGATGAGTGGCGAGGTACCCCTACACTCAACCATACGAATACGAGTGTGCACGCGCGATCCGGTCGAACTCCGCAGACTAAATGCCTTAACGCCACAAGAAACACTTGGGGTTAATCGTTCGTTGTCTTCCCAGGCTTGCTTGTA
>MNCI01024790.1:11845-74526 GCA_015680685.1 Gnetum montanum
CCAGAGCTTCGCTACTTCTAGCCAGGATTGGGAAATGAAGGGAGTGCCGCCTCTTATTTATAGATATGGCGGAGGGACGCGATATCGCAGGGGAAGACGCGATATCGCATGGGATGCGATATTGCGGCACATGCAGGTCGCGTCTCATCATTGATGAATGATCAGAATGGTGAAAAATCCAAAGAAAAAGAATCCAAGCACTCAAGAGAATAACCAGTACAAATGCATAGCATCCCCTTGAAGTCACACCCTTTTCATCCTTTGAGTCTTTCCTTAGTCTAAGAAATACCCAACCACTAATTTGTTAATAGTTTTATTAAAGAAAGGGACTATATAGTTCCAAGCCAAGGGAGACCATAGGATTTTATGGATGCATGAACGACGTGGACTCATTGCCTATTTAATCAAAAGAACCATACCTTAATATCAACATTGTACTTCAAATGTAAAATCCAAACATTAGCAATCGATATGATATTATTCATACCACCATCATGAACACTTATTGGGTGATGAAAAAAATAAAGTAATCACATAAAGAAATGGTAAAAATATGAATTATGGTGTAAAAAAAATAAGAAAGATTAAAGAAATGTGCAAAACCAGGAGTATGTAGAACAAAAAATGTGTAAAAAAAAACTTAGAAAGAACTAAGGGCCTTTAATGATTAGTAGAGGTGGATATCTCCCCCATGATTGAGTTCGAAGGAGAAGATCCAAAATAATGAACAAGGTTGCCCACTTACAAAGGTAGCATATGTTCTGGCTGGCCTAAACTCATGGAAAGGTTTTGTTTGTTGCACATTGACTAACAGTCTCTTATCTGGGCTCTTAGGTTTATATATGGTCATGGCCCTTGAAGGAAAAGTTTCATAGATAATGTAAGGTCCTTTCCACAATGTTTGAAATTTGGTACATTGTGACACATGTGTGGGGTTCCAGTGGAGAACCTTATCTCCTGGCTGGTACTTAACTCTCCTAATTTTTAGGTCATGAAATTGTTTATTAAATGCCTTGTGCAACTCATTACATGTTAGGGCAGCTAGTTGGTTCTCATCTAGCAAGTTAAGAGTCATCAACCTTTGTTTTTGTGCTAGATCAAGGTCAAGGTTGAGGTCACATGTCGTGGCTAGTGTATGGAGCTCAGTTTGGATAGGGAGCATTGAAAGTTTTCCATACACTAACTCATAGGGAGAGTAGCCTATAGGGAGTTTTCAGGTGGAGCGGTATGCCCAAAGAGCATCATTCAGTTTAGTGCTCCAATCTCGCCTATATTTGCTAATAGTTCTGGTTAGTATCTTGGTAATCTCCCTATTAGTGACCTCAGCTTGACCATTTGCTTGGGGATGGTATGGTGTAGTCAATTTGTGCTCAACCCCTAAGTGTTGCATTAGCTTTCGAAAAGTTGCACCTGTGAAGTATGTTCCATTGTTAGAGATAAGTGCACACGGCACACCAAACCTATTGATAACTTGTTGTTGAACAAATCAGGCAGCTGTAGATGATGTGCAATCTTTAACAGCAACTGCTTTAGCCCATTTTGTTAAGTAGTCTACGACAACTACAATGTAAGCTTTTTCATTGGACATTGTTGTAATGGGCCCCATGAAATCGATTCCCAAATGTCAAAGGGTTCTAATTGATTGAATCCATTATTGCAAACCCTCCATTCTAGCAGTCATTCCCCCATCATGTTGACAACATTCACAAGATTGGACGAAGTGATGGATGTCCTAGAATAAGGTAGGCCAATAATACCCTACAAGAAAGATCTTAATAGTCGTTCATCTCCCAGCATAGTGACCCCCACAAGGGCCCTCATGAGCATCTTGGAGAACTCTCAGTTGATCTCTATCAGGAACACACCATCAAACCAAGCCATCGGGACATACTTTGTAAAGTTGTCCATTGATTTCCAGAAAGTACTTGGCTCTATGAAGAAACAATAGTTTCTTCTTAAGGTCTAACTCTTGTGGTGTTTGTTGGGTAAGGAGATAGGTAAGAATGCTACTATACCAGTTTGTCTTCATGGGTGATTGGTCATTCACTACACCGGCAAAGAGGAACTAATCAGAAATATGATACTCATCCTCTTTGCTATCCTAGTGCAACCGAGATAAATGATCGACAACTACATTCTCGGTGCCTTTACGATCAATCATTATTAGATCGAACTCTTGTAGGATTACCAGCCATCATATAATACGGAGGCTTACCATTGGCTTATTCATGAGGAATTGAATTGCACTATGATCTGTGTGTATGAATACTTTGTATCCCAATACATAGTGCCTAAATTTTTCTAGTGCAAACACTGCAACCATTACTTCTTTTTCTGTAGTAGTGTAGTTAAGTTATGTACCAGCTATACTTCTACTTTCACAGTGGATGTAATAAGGGTGTTTTTGATCATCTAACTGTGTAAGTATGGCTCCTAAGGCATAGTTGGATGCATCTGTCATGACATGGAACGGTTTGGACCAGTCAAGAGCTTGTAGACTGGGTGTTTCTACTAGCTTCTGTTTTAGAGTTTGGAAAGCTAATTCGCATTCCCTGGTCCACTCGAAGGGTACGTCCTTTTTCGTGAGCTCTACTAATGGTTTGGAAACTTTCAAAAATTTCTCTATGAATCTCCTATAATAGCCAGTGTGTCCAAGGAATGATCAAATGTCATTGACAGTTTTCTGTTGATAGGTAATTCCTTGGATGACCTTGATTTTCTCAGGGTCTACCTCTATCCTTGCATGTGAAATTTTATGTCCAAGTACTACACCTTCTTAGACCATTAAATGGCTTTTTTGCTAGTTGAGCCTTAGATTAGTCTCTACACATCTTTTCAACAGTTTCTCTAACCAGTCCAAGGCTTGATCAAAACTTGCTTTGTAAGTGGAGAAGTCATCCATAAAGACTTCCATACCATTTCCTATCTGCTGCTGGAATATGCGTAGAACTAAGCATTGAAACGTGGTAGGGGCATTGCACAAGCCAAATGACATTTTTTGTATGCAAACATTCCCCAAGGACCAGTGAACATTTTTTTGGCTTGGTCTTTTGGGGCAATTTGTATTTGGTTGTATCTGCTATAGCCATCTAGAAAACTATAATAGCGATGCCTTGCGATTGTGTCTAAGACTTGGTCAAAAAATGGCAATGGAAAGTGATCCTTAAATGTTGCCGTGTTTAGCAACGTAAAATCTATGCACACCCTCCATTTGCCTCCCTTCTTAGGCACGATTAACAAGGGGCTAACCCATTCGCTATCAGTAATGGGGTATATGAACCTAGCCTTTAGAAGATGTTCAATTTCTTCTTTCACTACTTGCTTCAATTTTGGGTTCAATCACCTCTGTGGTTGTTTTCGAGGCTTCATGGAGGAGTTAGTGTAAATCCTATGCTAGCATATCCTAGGATCTATTCCAGTTAATTTTGGATATGACCAGGCAAAGACTTTTGACCACTTGTTTATTACCTTGAGCAGACTTTCTTTTTGTTGCGGAGCAAGTCTCGCATTGATGATTACCAGTTTTCCATTCTTAAGGAACGTGTATTCCATACCAGTGGGCAATGGTTTTTGCTCTAGGGGCTCTTGTTTAAATTTCTTAGGAATTTCCAACTTCCCCCAGTTTATGTTTTCTAAGTTAGGATTGGGAAGTTGGTGGTGGACTTGCTCTAATGCATCAATGCTATCTATGTAAGCACAAGTCAAACCCTCAGTCAGTTTCATGCATATAAGTGAGCTGCTTTCTTGATCAGCTATCAGCCAGTGGGTGTCTTCTTATCATGTGGCTACTGCATACAAGCACCTTTGTATGTTGATCGTTTGTGCACACTGATTGCATGCAGGCAATGTTAAACTTTGCACAATCCATGATCTCTACACGCAATTGCACCTTGTGTCACTGTATGCGATGCATGGAACCTTCTTCTTCTCAATCTTTCCAAAAGTGTTTTCCTTAGATATTTCTAGGGAAAGATCACAGATTCCTAGGCACACATTGATAGTGCTTAGCCATGCCCTTTCCATTATGATTGGGAAGTCCTCCTTACTGTTATTCACTTGGATCACTAGGAAGTCAGCTGGATATGACCACCCATAAATAGTGGTAATAATGTCCTTCACTAATCCCAAGGGGATAGTGATGGACTGGTCGACTAACTCTAAACGAACATTGCTCTTTTTCAATGGGGGCAGGTTCTAGGCCTTATAGATTTCTTGGGATATTAGGTTGACATTGGAACTTGAATCCAAAAGAGCTTTACATGGCTCATTCCCAACGATTTGTAGATAGATTAGGGAACTCCTAGGATTAGAGAATTTCCTGGGAAGGTGGCCAGCTTTGATCCAATCAGTAACAACATGTGTTAACATGACCGTATGCGTTGAATGCGGTGTTAAGTTCGAAGGGGGGTCCAAAGCTTTAGTTGATATGGAGGTGTCCAAAGACTCAGCTGAAACACCACAAAATTTAAGCTTAAACACTTTGAAACAAGAACGACTCAAGTCCTTTTCGGCATTCAGGAGGCAAAACTTGACTAAGGCATGGAACTCACACTCAACTTGTTCAAGCCAGCTTGCTCATACTATCAAGCTAGCTTGCCCTCAACATGACCAACCTTGACAGCTTCCAAATCAGGTCAAAATGGTTCTAATTTGAATGGGCAAGGCCCCATCGGGGCCCGCTGATGGCTACTCCAAGTTTTAGCATCCAAAAATCCAAGATCTCAAGTCAAAATTGCACAAATCTTGTTACTCACGCTGAGGTCACACCCAGGTCAAATTGGCAGCGTGAGTCCAGCGTGAGTCCAGCATGAGTGACTCAAAATAGCCTCAAAACAGTGTTAAAATGGCCTGATTTTGAGGGAACAAGTCCCCCTTGAGGTTCACTAATGATTGCTCCAGGTCCTAGCCCTCAGAATTTTGGTTTCAGGCTCAAAAATACTCCATTTTTAGTGCTCATGCCCAGGTCACGTTGGGGTCATGCTGGAGTCATGCCCAGCTCATGCTGTCAGCGTGAGCCCAACGTGAGCTGCCAAAATGACCCAAATCAAGGCATAAACAGGCTCAAATTCAGCTTGCAGGTCATCCCCAAGGGCAGGTAATAGTTACACTTGAAAGATAGGTCTCAAAAAATCAAAATTTGATGTGAAATGTACCGTCTCAACTTGCTCATGCCTAGGTCACACTGAGGTCACATTGACAATGTGAGCCCAGCATGACCTATCAAAAGTAGCCCAAATTCAAGCACATACATGCTCAAATTGAACACACAGGATGTCCTCAAGGTTAGGTAGTGGTTACACTTCAAAAATAGGTCTTAAAGATGGAATTTTGACACAAAACGCATCATTTTTGGTCACGCATGCCAAGGTCATGTTGAGGTCATGCTAGCAGCGTGAGCACTTGTCACGACCAAGCAAAAGCACTTTAGACATACGCTGGCAACCTTGGTGAAGCAAAAACATTTCCAGCAGTAGCGATGTCACAAATCCAGAAATTCCAAGCTAGCCGGAGGCAAGATCTCTTATTGTACACTATCAATCATTGTAAATTTTTCACATTTTTGAGCTGGTCAAGCTCTTATGCTATAGATTGTACATGGGCATAAGCTAGCTTGTGCAAGCTAAAACAGATTATAAGATACAGTGCATCTAGTCTAGAACATAGTCTGCCTATGTATACCTGTCATGCGATCTGTTTTTCGCTCATGTCACAGCCATTGACCTCATTCACGAATCCCACTCCTAAGCCTAGCAAAATGTATAAATACCCTGTTCATTGACATAAACGGGGTTGGCAATTTTGCAAAAAGGATGACCTAAAGAGCATTGACTGACAACCTTGGACGTTCAAGCGCATGCAATCCCTAGCACTTGAGCATCTACAAATGCTTCATCCTTCATCCCGGGGCTTGACGCTTGACCTGCCATCTGCACACACAGCTATGTTTTGACCGGTGCACTTTATTCTCTAAATCAATACAATACAGTCTTTTGCCTTCCATTACACTGTTTACATTATTTTGGTTCATTGTTTACATTTGCATCATTCTGTTCCATTCTTACGTTACATCTACGCTCCGTTTACATATTCGTGTTACGTTTGTTACGATAACCCCAATGCAAGCCATAGCTTACACTCGGGGAAGTCCTTGGTTGATTTGCATGCAGATCATCCAAGGCACTCTACCTTCATTTTTTTAGCTTGCCCTCATTCGAAGGTAGGGTCATCTGTATCTCTCTAGAGATCTTTTTGTGTTCATTTTACTCCAACCTTACGTCGACGATTTTGGACGGTACAGAAATTGGTGCTAGAAGGAGGGCCCCTTGTTTTCCATCCCTATAAAATGTTGATTCTGTTACCTTTCATGCACAGTGCAGATCAGGTGTAAAATGCAAGCTTACCTTGTTTAAACCATATTGATTTGTTTACGATTGAATTAAATCCTTGCAAAATTTTTACATTGCTGCCAATGCGGTAAGTTCTGTAACTGCTGCTAAAAATATTAAGTACAGCATGCACACGCTGTGAAAACCCAACGCAGCGTACACACGCTACAAAACCTAGCTTGCATATGCCAGCTTGCTCAAGCTTAGCTTGCATACACTGCTTACACACATTCAGCTAGTGAATCCAGTTACACACATGGAATCTTCTCAAATCAAAGAAGCATTGCTTGTTTCTAACCTTAATGCCAAAATCTCAAATCCTGTGACCACAACTGAACCCGTAGTCACTGTTGGAGAGATGAACCCTCAAGGACCAACTCACCGGTCACTTAGGTTACAAGGCAAAGACCCCACTTATACAATTCTCACTCCGGAACAATACAACTTCATCTACGTAAAGATCCAAGCTAACCTGCCCATTGATCGCACGGAAATGGAAGCAAAACGACATTATGAACTCATCTATAAGGGAGGCCATAACTTTACCCCTTCAGCATATGATGTTATTCCCCTCTCTGAATCCCATCATGAACTCATATCCCATCTCCTCATGGCCAGGAATCAAACCTTCTGGCAACTCACCGTAGAGCCTCAAAACGAAGACGAGGAAGATGATTTCACGGCTCAATACAAACATGGGGATTCATACCACACTCTCAGTCCTCATACTTACACAAACCCATTATTCCACCCTTTCACGGGAGAAACTATGCCTCTTCATGCATTTACAAACACTCAAGTACCCGTTTCTCAATAGGAAGCACCCAACCCCCATTCTTGTTTTCCCCACAACCAACACCCCATTCACTATGCCCATCCATGTTATTCCTCTGGTTACCACTTTACCCCCCCTCTCACAAGGACAATCCCAATAACCCCCCTCTCAAGGTAATATGGGAGTGATCTTCCAACCCCAAATAATTGGGATGCCATCCATAATACCTACTTCTACAACCACCCATTACATACCACAAGTGCAAATCCAAGGAACACCCTTCACTACTTCAACTCAACAGGTTTAGGGTGTTTTCTCACAACTTGTAACTGGGCAGTGGCATGCACCTATCATTCAACAACATCAACCTACTCACTACAGCATACCACCTGTTGCAATCCCATCTATGAATCTCCCTAAAATACAACCATAAACAACCCTATAGTCATCTTTCCCACAAATCACACAACAATCTAACTATCACCACACGCAATCTAACCAACCAGCCAGACCACCTAGTGCTCAAGAATGGGCAGATGCTAGAAAAATGATGCAAGCATTAATTGATGAAGTAAAGCACCTTAAAATCGCAAACACTGAAGAAGTCAAGGTGTTGGACTTCTATCAAGATGATCCAATTAGCTCTTCAGTTCCACCATTAACTTTACCAAAAGGAATTTCATTGCCACAACTAAGCAAGTATAATGGAGAGGGAGACCCAAATGCTCACCTAGTGACGTTCCGATTAGAGTGTCTCTTACTTCAAGCATGGCCTCATGCAATCCTGCGTGTGTTCGCCATATCCTTAACTAGGAAAGCCTTAGACTAGTACCCAGCTCTACCGCGTAACTCCATATCCTCTCTAGAGGATCTGTTACATCAATTCATTACTTGTTTTAAGTATAATCTAAAGCCTGAGGCCACGCTAGATGGTCTAATTTAGATTAAGCAAGTACCATTAGAGCCAGTGTAAAAATTCATCCAAAGATGGAGTGCGACCTTGAATGAACTCCATGAGCCCATCCCTGAGACATACTTGTTCACCATTTTTAAAGCTACTATGAATGACTTCGTTAAGTCAAAACTCTACTATTTGAGTGCTCGTACTTTGAGTCAAGCATTCACACAAATCAAAAGCATAGAGGAGGTAGTGCAATCAAGCAATGGCCCAGCTTATGTGGCCTACAAAAACCAACATGCTCGCAAGCAAAACACAACAATAGCAATGGTGGCTGCAAGCATAAAAGCAACCAACTGGGGCCCAACAGCTAAGCAATCCAAAGCCGTCAACTTTGGTGCCAACTCACCTACATTAGCAGGGGCCACTCCAAAGCCCAAATTTCAGCTCAAGGATTGCTCAAAGTACACACCACTACTGATGCAACCCTCTTAACTATTGGAGCAACTCTTGAAAGTTGGGAAAATCCAACACAAACACATATAAGAGATTACCTGCCAAAAACATGATAGGTACTGCGAACTACTAAGGAACCCCACCTTAGCAGTACCAAATGAGCCCCTAGTGCCACAACATTTTAAATTGGACCAATACTGTCATTACCATCAAATGGCTGGTCACAGTACAGACAACTATCATGCCTTGCAAGATGACCTGCAAGGAATGATAGAACAAGGCCAACTAGTGATTGACACGGCAAGTCAATCCAACATAGACGATGCCTCCTATGTCATAAACTCAATTAGCATAGGTGGCAAGCCCAAACTTGTGCAAAAACCTTTTGTGATCCGTGTGCCTCCTAGCAAGGCAAGGATTCCCCCAGCCTCCACAAACAAGAGGCCTCCTTTTGTTATCAAGATGCCACCCTAGGCACCCACAACGCCCTTTGTGGTTAAGGCCCCGGCATGACTCATCAGCTAAGATGTTAAACTGGCATGACGTAGGAACAAAAACCGCTAAGCAACCTTTTTTCATCAAGGTGCCACAACATGAGGGCTCCTCACCTATCCGAAGCCCAATAGTGGGCAACATCTCAATCCCTCCTCCTTCAAGGGTTGACCCCATTAGCAACCCAGGTAGGCCCACCAAATGGGAATGCAAGAGGACAAACGAGCACCTCGCAACTCCCATGGTCGAGGCAAAGGCCACAACTAGCAAACAACAACTGAATAGTGGGGCCCCTACCTCCAAGCAAACCAAGCCTAAGTCCCCCTCTCGAGAGGTTTGTCTCTCAAGCTTCACTAAGGAAGTCAAAGCCAACATAATGGCTAATGACAAGGACTTCGTAGCTATACTAAACCAGGTAAAGCAAATGCTCAAGCAAAAGAACACAACATTTAGCTTATATGACTTGGTCAGGACCTCACCTACTCATTGCCAAGCATTGGCCTAGGTCTTAGCCTCCATTCCTATTATGGAGGACATCCTTGCAAATGAGGCATCCATCTGTGCAAAAATGTTGCCTCCCACACCACAAGAATCAAGTTCAACAACCTTAACCTTTTGCGATGATGCAGTCAAAGTCAACCCTAAATGAGGGGAGGTCACTACCACTCCACTATCCATTAGCATTCGTGTTGGACAGTGTACCATCCGTAGAGTACATGTTGATGATGGTGCAGCGACAACCGTAGTCTTGTACTCTGTCATTGACAAGCTAGGCCTGGCAGATGAAATTAAGCCAACCAAAACCACATGTCTAAAATCCTTCAACGGGTCACATGTCACAGTCAAAGGTACAATCAACTTAGCCTTTGTGGCAGGAGAGCAATTCCCCACTAGTGCAAATTTCACTGTCATAGAGGAGATGCCAGGTTTCAACATGATTCTAGGCAGGCCTTGGCTAGCCCAACTAAGGGCCATTTCCTCCCCCATCCACCAAGAAATCCACCTTCCATACAAAGGTGGTCAAGTTATCATTCATGGTGATAACGCTTCCTTTTTGACTATCCACGACATAGACATGACGCAAGTCTTAGAAGAAGAGTTTCTTGGTGGTACACCTATGGTAACCAATGCCATGCCTAAGGCTAAGACACCTGAACGAGTGGTTGAAGCCAAAAACCCCCCAGAGGATCCTAAACCTTGCATGCTCCCTAATCCATTCCTGGTTAGGAAGCAACTACATGATCAAGACATTCCCTTGGCCAAAATTGCGAGTCCCTGCCTACCCTTTACCATTCATTTTTGACTTTTGTTTACATTGCACTAGCCTAAGTGTTTACATTTTGCCTGCTCACTTAGATCACGCACTTTTGCTCTGTTTACACATTTGTCAACTTAGTTTACACATTGCATTTGAAAAAACATCAAGCATAAAAACATAAAACTACAAAAACACATGGCCTAAAAAGGCGTTAAACTAGCATACGGCCCAGAACGGCCTAAAACTATCACTTTTGGCATTGCTTTTCTTTCATTCATATATTCTAACTCTATGTACAAAAAGTGTTGCTTGATGTTGTTTTCTTCCTAGTTGATTTTTGCAGGATCTTGTAGGAACGTAGCATGACCATGCATGTAGCATCACACTTTACACAAGCAAGGTAAGCATCAGTCCGCTAAGACGTTAAACTGGCACAGATCGGTCTTGGCGTCATGACCTAAAACTGATACCATAGAATAGTCTTGGAGCTATGACTTAAAACTAGCACCATAGAATGTCCTGGCGTCATGATAGTAAACTGACACCATAGAGCCCTATCCGGTATGACACTAAACTGCCATGCTTGTCCACCAAAGTCCACTAAGACTATAAACTAGCTTGCCTCTTCATAGTCCGCCACAACTATAAACTAGCACTACACTATCCGCTACGATGATAAACTGGCAACATCCAAAGGATTATGATGTGAAACTAATCCATAATAGTCCACTAAGACTACAAACTGGCAACATCATCAACAACCTGGCATCATTTGAAAAGACATGCTGTTGTAGTCGGCTGTACGTGCTCACCAGAAACCTGCCCCCTGATTTGTCACATAGACCAAGTTGAAACTAATGCTGTTTAAGATTTTGTTTGCCTTGAAACTTCACATGATGGCTCCATTTCGTCAGCTACATTCAAGTTTAAAGTGTTTAGCTAACTGAATGATTTGTGGTTTTCTTGTCCCCTTGGAGTTGTGTTTGTAGGATGACGTGCTTAAGGCATTCATGCACAGATGCACTTCATCATGACGACAAGGTATCACATTCTTCCTAACGCTTGCAACTGGGTTAATCAATCCACTCATAAGTACATTTCCAACTCCTAATGCATTCCTTATTGATGAGTGGCGAGATACCCCTACACTCAACCATACGAATCTGATCGAACTCTGCAAACGGACTAGTTGTAGCACCTAGATAGTTATCCTTAGGTCGCAGTTCGATGTCTTCCCACCTGGACTAGTATTATATTTGTCATGTATGGTTTAGTCTAGAGTGACGTGTATGATGTGTTCTAATCTAATGCTACTCCTGAGTCAATGGAAGATAATATTAACTAAGCTAAGCTAGGAGAAAGGGTAAGAGGATCTAATCTAGCCTAAGTGTGATGAGCATTTGTTCCTTGATTATCCGTACACATCTTGGACTTCATGCATGACTACCACTGGGATTACCAAGCACAGATCCTAGGTACGCCATTGGGTTACCAAGTAATCACACTTAAATGCTCGTAATCAAGTCATACTCATTCCGCGTTCTAGGAGATAAGGGTGAGAGAGAGAGATTAACTAGGAAAGCAGTAAATAACAATTAAATAAATAAATAACAAAGTGAATGTTGCAATGATGAAGTAATCTCAATCTTTATTGCCGATCATGTGCGTGTCCAAGTACGTCACACTTGAATAAAGGATGTCGTACAATTACATTCATCACACTGCGGGTAGACATAGGAAAAATAATCTATCTTTGGAGGGATCAAACTGCCAGAGCTTTGCTACTCCTATTCTAAGGTGTGAAACAAGGGAGAGCTGCTTCTTATTTATAGAAATTACGGTGGACTATGATATCGCGTACGCGATATCGCAAGGGAAGACATGATATCGTGTACGCGATATCGCGGGGGATGTGATATCGCGATGGATGCGATATCGTGTATGTGATATCGTGTCCCATCACCTATTCCTCATCATGTTCTCCTTTCCCTACTTAGTTATAGCCCCTTGATACAATATTCATCCCAAAACTCTAGATGCACTGTTGCACACTATAGCTCTCTCAGCAATCGCGACGCAAAACACAGTACACAATGCATGACACAAAATGCCAGCGCTCAAACACAAGCATGGCACAAAAAGCAAGCTCTTTCAGAAAGACCAAGAAAAGAAAAAAATAAAAGAAAATAAAAAGATAAAAGAAAACAAAAACAAAGGAAAATAAGAAACAAACAAAAAAAAATAAAGGAAAAGAACAAAAAGGTCAAAGAGAAAAATGCACGGAAAAGGTCTTCAGGACCCCGTTGACATCATAAACAAAAGACTATTGGCCATTCTCATACAAGCCCCAGGTGAGAAGGCAATTGTCTTGAAAAAAAATAGTTACACTTGTGTCTCAAAGAGACCATGTTGCACATCATCGCGTGGCTTTGGTTGTTTACAACGGGTCTCTTAAACACTCTATAAGAGTCCTGTTTCTCCAAAGAACGCACTTCCTATGTCTTGGCTTCGAGTTTACTGAATGTTGGCTATTGACAAAGACCAAAGATATAGCTTGTTCACATGAGAGAATTCCTATCTCATAATCCCAAGGAAAATCATATCCCTAGATCAACTCTTGATTTCCCCAGTTACAACCAATCCCCTTACATCTTGAACTACATTTCCCTCAATCCCATGTACTTTTGAAAATGGTGTGATGACATCCGGCCAAAGGCTGACGGTTAACGCTTGATACTTGGTTAGTCATGGTGTTTTGCAATTCTTTGTCGATGCCTCTCAGGTGGATCCCTCTATATGTCAATAAAGAGGGGTCAACGAAACACCACAAAATTTTAGCTTAAACACTTTGAAACAAGAATGAGTCAAGCCCTTTTCGGCATTTAGGAGGCAAAACTTGACTAAGGCATGGAACTCACACTCAACTTGTTCAAGCCAGCTTGCTCATACTGTGAAGCTAGCTTGCCCTCAATGTGACCAACACTAACAGCTTTCAAATCAAGTCAAAATGGTCCTAATTTGAACTTGCAAGGCCTCCTCGAGGCTCGCTAATAGCTGCTCCAAGTTTCAACATCCAAAAATCCAAGATCTCAAGTCAAAATCGCACAAATCTTACTACTCACGCTGAGGTCACGCTTGGGTCACGCTGGTAGCATGAGTCTAGCATGGGTGACTCAAAATAGCCTCAAAATAGTGTTAAAATGGCCTGATTTCGAGGGAACAAGTCCCCCTTGACGTCCACTAATGATTACTCTAGGTCACATCAAATCATTGTACTTTTCACATCAAATCATTGTACTGTCATGTTAAGGTCACGCTGACAGTGTGAGCCCTGCGTGACTTACCAAAAGTAGGCCAAATCCAAGAACAGACATGCTCAAATTGAACACACAGGACGTCCTCAAGGTTAGGTAGTGGTTACACTTCAAAAATAGGTCTTAAATGTGGAATTTTAACACAAAATGCATCATTTTTGGTCACGCATGCCAAGGTCACGTAGAGGTCATGTTGGCAGCGTGAACCTAGCGTGAGCACTCATCACGACCAAGAAAAAGCACTTTAGACACACGCTGGCAACCTTGGTGAAGCAAAAACATTTCCAGCAGCAGCGAGGTCACAGATCTAGGAATTCCAAGCTAGCTGGAGGCAAGATCTCTTGTTGTACACTATCAATCATTGTAAATTTGTCACATTTTTGAGCTGGTCAAGCTCTTATGCTACAAATTGTACATGGGCGTAAGGTAGCTTGCGCAAGCTAGAATAGATTGTAAGATACAGGCATCCAGTCTAGAACATAGTTTGCCTATGTACACCTGTCACACGATCCATTTTTTGCTCATGTCACTACCATTGATCTCATTCATGAATCCCACTCCCGAGCCTAGAAAAATGTATAAATACCCTATTCATTAACATAAATGGGGTTGGCAATTTTGCAAAAAGGATGACCTAAAGAGCATTGACTAGCAACCTTGGATGCTCAAGTGCACGTAATCCCTAGCACTTGAGCATCTGCAAATGCTTCATCCTTCATCCCAGGGCTTGACGCTTGATTTCCATCTGCACATGCAGCTGTGTTTTGACCGGTGCAATTTATTCTCTAAATCAATACAATACAGTCTTTTGCCTTCCATTACACTATTTACATTATTCTGGTTCATTGTTTACATTTGCATCATTCTGTTCCATTCTTACGTTACATCTACGCTCCGTTTACATATTCGTGTTACGTTTGTTACGATAACCCCAGTGCAAGCCATAGCTTACGCTCGGGGAAGTCCTTGGTTGATTTGTGTGTAGACCATCCAAGGCACTTTGCCTTTGTTTTCTTTCAGCTTGACCTCACATGAAGGCAGGGTCATCTGCATCTCTCTGGAGATCTTTCGGTGTTCGTTTTACTCTAGCCTTATGCTTACAATTTCGGATGGTACATTAGCCACTTGAGATTGCAAAGGCTTGGTTGGACTATTAGTTCTGAAGAAAGATCTTTTCTTTGTATAATTGTGTGAACCAATAGTAGGTTGATGATTAATAGCCCTTATGGCATTGCATTGCTGTGGTTGAGCAAGGAGTTCACCTTGCATTACTGGAGTAGGTGGTAATGGAGCTATTGGTGGGAGAGATGTGGCTGGATTGGAAGGATGGTATACTTGTGGAATCTCGCCCCTAGGAGAGAGAGTCCTATAGTACTCACGAGCTTGATAGTGATGTTGGGGGAGCAACGTGACCAATAGAGTGGCGTGGAGAGATCGGGTGCTGCATGTAATATCCATATGGTTCTAGTTGCTGATAAGGATATTATTGCCTTGGTGGTGGCATTCCCCATGATTGTGGGTGCTGCCACTATTGATGTTGCTCAATTGGTTGTGGTGGATTTCCACTTGGATAATATGTTAAAGGTTGATGAAATCACCTTGGGTTACCTTGGGGATAAGGTAACCATAGGGATGTTTGCTATTTATTTAAATGTGGATTAAGTGCATACACCCCAGACTCCTGTGAATGTGAGATTACAGGGCAACATCCCTTTGGATGGTCGTATTGATAGCTCTTGCATCCACTATCATCATCTGTATCTGAGTCCAAAACCTCTTCAATAATAGCAACTTTACCCTTACCCTTGTTACGTGCATTTTTTGCTTCTCTCTTTTCCCTTTTGTCACGATCACTACCTGTACCACCTGAAATCGTTGGTCTCTGGCTGGATGGAAAATAGAGGCCGCGGGATCGCAGGACGAGTACAGAAGACCCTGCCTTCGCCTGAGGGCGAGCTGGAATGCACGAAGGCACAGTACCTTGAGTGGTCCGCACGCGGATCAGACAAGGATTTCCTCGCGCGTACGTGAAAATGCTGTACGCTGGGTTATGCGTAAACGATGTAGCGAGTGTAAACAAAGCATAAACGGCGTAAAACAGATGCAAACAGAGTGTGAGCGTAAACGGGCGTGAATAGAATGCGTTGGCCAAGTTGACGTAAAACTGTAAAATGTAAACAATCTTATGTAGCAAATGTAAACAATGGTATTACAGAGTCAGAGTACAGTGCACCGGTCTAATGCAGTCATGAGGGACACAAGGCGGACGAAAAGCCCCGGCATATACAGGGATGACTTTGCTAGTTTGTAGGGCGAGCAGAGCGTAGAGACTATATCTGCAGTGTACAAGGATTCTCAGCGTAAGAGGGTTTCAGCTCTTTTGCGCAACGTAAATGTTCTCTGGTATGCCCCAGGATTTTTCCACCCGACCTGGTGAAGTGGGAAATTGGGGTTTATATACAGGTTGTTACGCTAGACTCAGGTTGGGTGACATGTGGTGCATTGATCGGGTGCACAGACTTTACAGAAATACAATATTTTACATCTGTTGGGCGTATACGCTGGGCGTATACGCTGGCGGATGCGGGCGTATACGCTGGGCGTATACACTGGGCGTATACGGCGAAGGATGCCCACTTGCTTCAATTCTTGCTCTTTGGTGTTATCTTTATGCTGTCATTGGAGAGTTTGTCGTCGAGCGTATGCATCGGCAGTGCCTGGGTGTCTATGCTGGAGTGTCAGGCGTATACGCTGTAGGGGTCAGGCGTATACGCTGTAGGGGTCAGGCGTATACGCTGGGCATATACGTTGGCACGATGTACTTAATAAAAACCAAGTGTCGCGATACCTAAGGTTGCCGTGTGTGTGAAATCTCATGCAGCCGGCGTCGTTTGTGGGTCCCAGGGACCTGCTCGGTGTCGGGCAACTACTACGCTCCGAATTTTGTGGTGTTTTATTGGCCTCTCTTTGTTGACGCTGGGAGGAATCGACCCGAGAAGCATCGACAAAGAAGTGCAAAACACCACAAGCAACTTGATGTAGACGTTGTCCTTGGCCACCTGACTAGACGTCATCGCACCGTGTTCAGTAGTACATGGGATCGGGAAAGGGAAATTCATAGCGGGTAGGAAGATAGAGATTGTGGGGATCGGTGACTGCCCAAGGAATTATGCCATGGACAGGGGATGCTCGGGTATTGGGCCTGCTGATCCTTGCCAATAGCCAATGTTTTAGCGGACTCGGAACTCAGACATGCGATGTGCGTCCTTTGGCGGAGCAGGACCCTTGGTTAGTTTTCGAGAGGACCTGTTGGCGGGGCCAAAGCCATGGTAGGATGTGTTACATTCTTTGGGAGAACAGGGCCCATGTTAGTGTTTAGGAGAACCTGTTGGCGGGGATTCAAAGCCATGCAACTGGATGTCGCTTGAGCGTTTTGAACATGGGTACTTGGTTTTGAGACAACTACCTTCCCGTTTGAGGCTTATATGGGAAGTGCCTGGGGTCTCGGTTTTTTTTTTGTGTTGTAAACTTTTGCTTTGCTTTTGTACTCATGCGCAGGTGCTGTGCTGCATGTTGCAGTTGCTTTACAGTGGTACAATGTTTTAGATGTACTGGGCATGTCGAGGGGATGCCGGGGTAAAATGTGTTGGCGAATGGATAAGGAATTTTATCAATGAATGGGGATGTACTAGTGAATGGTTTGATTTAGTCCTACCAGGTATGCTGCGAGCATTGTCTTACCTTGCTGCTTACGGCGAAGTGCATCTTTGTGTGAAACTTCTGGATGTCATCCTACAAACATAACGCCAAGGAGACAAGAAAAACCATGAGCGAATAGACGAGCTTAGACTTACATGGCGGCCAATGGCGCAGAAATGCTGAAGGAAGGTAGGCACTGTGTTTAGATGACAGCAATACTGATAAGGACGATTGATGGCGACTGATGCAGTGAAGCTGATGAATGAGCATGGCGACGGAGTGATGTGCCGGATGTGAACTTGCCAGTTTATAGTCTTGGCAGGCTATCATGGGTTAGTTTTATGTCATAACCTATTGGACATTGCCTGTTTAGCGTCGTGACAGACGTTACATTGCCAGTTTCTAGTCTTAGCGGACTATGGAGAGGCAAGCTAGTTTATAGTCTTAGCGGACCCGATTGGTTAGGACGGTGGCAGTTTATTGTCATGCTAGACGGATGCTAGTTTATTGTCCTTGCGGATGCTGTGGTATTAGTTTTAAGTCATAATCCAGGACTGTTCTGTGGTATCAGTTTACCGTCATGATTCCAGGACGAGCTGTGGTATCAGTTTATAGTCGTAATTCCAGGACTTTCTTGTGGTATCAGTTTACCGTCATGATTCCAGGACGAGTTGTGGCATCAGTTTATAATCGTAATTCCAGGACTTTTCTGTGGTCTCAGTTTATAGTCGTAATTCCAGGACTTTTCTATGGTATCAGTTTATAGTCGTAATTCTAGGACTTTTCTGTGGTATCAGTTTATAGTCGTAATTCCAGGACTTACATGTACCTGATCTTGTATTCAGACGTAGAACGGTTTTAGGTACAAATGATTTGTCTGATTGGCAAACTCGTTCCCTTCCATGTCAGGTAGCTTGAATGCACCATTATCGAATGCTTTGATGACCACGTAAGGCCCTTCCCAGTTGGCTGAGAATTTGTCCGAATGTTCCCGAACAGCTTTGAGTACGAGGTCGCCTTCTTGGATAGGGCGCTTGTTGCTGTTATGCCGATGTCGCTGTCGTTGTTGCTTTTGGTACCATTCAATCTGATTGAGCGCGCGTATGCATTCCTCTTCCGCCGAGTCGAGGTCAATGATACGTAGATCATTATTTTGCTCATCGTCGAGGAGTCCGGAGAGTGTGATCCTTAATGATGGTACCTGTAATTCTAAAGCTAAGACAACTTCTGAACCGTAAACAAGACTATATGGCGTTTTACCTGTTGACGTTCGGTGTGTAGTGCGGTATGCCCATAATGCGTACACTAATTGCTCGTGCCATTTCCTTTTGCTCTGGGTTAGCATTTTCTTAAGTATTGTAATGATCGTCTTATTTGTTGCTTCTGCTTGCCCATTGCTCTGAGGATAGTAAGGGGAGGAAAACGAGTGTTTGATCCCCAGACTGTCGCAAAAAGTTTTTGTTTCGGCACTGCTAAATTGTGGCCCGTTGTCAGTGATGATTGTCATGGGAATGTCAAAACGGGTTATTATGTTTTCAAGGATGAAATTGCACACGTGTTTAGATGTGGTCTTTCGGAGGGGAACAGCCTCAACCCACTTCGTGAAATATTCAGTAGCGGTTATGATGAAACTGTGCCCTGCGGAAGACGAGGGTGTGATTGGTCCAATGAGGTCCAAACCCCATTTTTGGAAGGGCCACGTGATCTGCGCCGTGTGCAACTCGTTCAGTGGGACATGGATTAGGTTACTATGTTTTTGACAAATATTACATGTTTTGACTTTAGAGAGGCAGTCGTGTTCCATGTGCGGCCAATAGTAGCCTAAACGTTGTATTTTTGTTGCCATGGCTTTAGGCGTAATGTGTCCTCCGCATAGTCCCTCATGTATTTGTTCAACTATTGTTTAGGCCTCAGTACTACTGACACATGTTAGCAATATGCCTTCGTAGGATCGACGACATAGTGTGTCCCCTACGAGGGTGTATTGCCTGGAACGTTTTCGTACGGCGTCCTTTTGCGCATTTGTTAAATGTCGTGGTGCCTCACCGCATAGAAGGTATTCTTTTATGTCATCATACCACTCCACCGCGTGTGTTGTACTAACAAATGCAATTGGCAATGTGTCGAAGGTATTGGTTATCGGTTCAGCACAGTTGATTACGGAGCTTGGCAAGGCATGGAACATGTCGGGCGATATGTTTAGCGCTAATGTTGCCAACGCGTCTGCGATGGTGTTATCGTTTCGAGAGATGTGTTGCACATCAATGTTTTTGAATCGCCTCATTAAATGTTTTGCCAAGTCACAGTATGGTTGTAAATGTTGGGCTTTACATGTGTAAATGTCTGTAACTTGGTTTACGACCAATTGTGAATCTCCTCTGACTATAAGCCGTGTGATATCTGAAGCCAGTGCTACTACGAGACCTCTTAGGAGACCTTCATACTCTGCTATGTTGTTAGCACAGTGAAAATTGAAATGATAGGCAAAGGGTTAGATCTCCTCGGAGGGATAAGTGATGACAGTGGCCGCACTTCCTCCTCGAGAGGTGGATGCTCCATCAAAGTTTAGAATGGCATCATAATCTTGGGGCACTGTGTCTATGGTGTTTATGTTCTCATCTAGGAATTCTGGATCTATGGTTGCTTGATCACGTGTTGGTGACGTGGCCATTTGATCTGCTATGGCTTGACCCTTGACTGATGATTGCGCTACATAATATAGGTCAAACTCAGCTATCATGGCTTTCCATTGGGCTATTCAACTCGTTTCGTAGATGTTCCTTGTTATGGCTCTCAGTACATTGTCCTTACAGATTATGTAAACTTGATTACGGAAGAGGTGTCGCCATTTTCTTAGAGAAAAGACTAAAGCTAAACATGACTTCTCCACATTGTTATACTTCTTTTCGTGGGCAACTAAGGCATGGCTCAAGTAGTATACAGGGACTTCAGTTCCCTCATCTCGTTTCTGGCAGAGCATAGATGCGATGGACGATTCTGAAGTGGCAAGGTAGATGTAAAACGGTTTGTTGTTTTGGGGCGGGTAAACCGTGGGCAGTCGGACAAGTGCTGTTTTGATGTTTTCGAATGCTTCCTGACACTGCAAAGTCCATTCGAAATGGACATTTTTACGTAACAGGTGGTTCATAGGTTTTAGTTTGTCTGTTAATTTTTCTACGAAACGCCTGATGAACTACAATCTACCTTGTAAACCTCGAAGCTCGGTAAGGTTGCTTAGGGGTTTCAGGTTTGTTATGGATTTCACCAAAGACATTGACGAGGGGCCATTTGTTAATGAGGATGGCACTACCCGTGGGCCCAGGGCAACACGCCCGTTAACGCGCGTGTGGGCGTTACTGCCACGAGGGTTGGACTACCTCAATAATACATTATTCATAGCCGCCCGCACACATACTTTGTTCCAGAATCCTCCTAGCACGGTATACCGAATAGCCAGGTGGGACCATTTACATTGATCGCTTTCTTTTTGCCGTTTGATGTTGGTTTCTTGTTTGTTGACATGTATTCATTTGCAGGCTGAAGACCAACCCAGACGAGACCCTGATTGAGGATGAAGGGATAGCCCTTGCTCGTACAGCTCTTGAAGCATTAATGATGGGCCCTAACCTTCGTGGGACTGTGCTAAAGCAAACGAAGGGTTCGATGGTCCACTTTCACAAGTAGTTCTCCAGATCGTTTGCGATGTGCAAGGCTCGTGGGTGGCTTCATGAAGACTGGATTGACAACGGGCCAATTTTCTCTCGTAATCTTGGCAGCACGTCTAGATCTACCACCGACGGTAAATGATAACACTTCTTAGATATGTTAGTGGGTTCATCCAATTGCCTGGATTTACGCGGATATAACAACTTTACATTGCTTTTATAGTTAATATACCTTCTAGTGAGGATCCGGTGACCATCGGACGAACTGAGACGACTTTGTCAATGAAGTTCGGTGGGGTGGCTAAGGCCCAGAAGTGGTTACGGAATCATGCTCCTCTGTCCCTCGCTTGTTGCCTAGATGATGCTGGGCTCATGGAGCTTTTTATGATGCCAAGTCCTGATATTTCCATTGGGGAGATGATCGGGACTGTAGAATCCTTCAATGAGTCTGTCACATACTACAACACCCGGATTAAGGGTGTGAAGGTAGTTTTCCGTCTGTCGCCTGAGTTCTTTTCAGACCTATTTGGCGTACCAGCGGATGGCCTAAATGTAGTATTAGAAAAAACTCATAAAGAGCTCCAGATGATCCGGGAATTGGAGGACTGGCTAGGCGTAGCAAAGGGTACCAAGGGATTCCTGATGCAGGGGAAGGCGAAGGTTGTAGAAGTGAACGAACTGTATCCCCTATTCAGAGCACAGGTATTTCCCAAAACACTTTCCCAGGTGAGGTGCCTTGGGGTTGAGGCTGTTCGTGTGATGGGAACTATTTTGGAAACAGGGATGCGATACAACTGGGCAAAATTTTTATTGGCGGGCATGCACAAAGAGATAGTGCGATTGCGCTCGAATGTCGAGGCGCAATCCCATTTCACCTTTGCATTTTTCACCGGTTATCTTCGTCGTTTTGTCGAGTTCTTAGTAGTTCGCACAGATAACAAGTTTGTCCTGCGGGATCGGGGTCAACTATCTCGCCCGTGAATCCATCACCTGTATGACACAGCCAAATCCCAAGATGCACCCGAAGGTATCGATGAATCCGTTTCCGTTACTACGGGGGGATCATCTGGCGGTTCAATCCACACACGTGATAGTATGGGGTTGGAGCCAGATGAGCTGCCTTACACTGCTAGAAGAGCAGAACGGGTCATCAAGGAAACCGTCGGCCAAGCTAAAGCAAAGCTAAAGAGGCCTGAGCGCCCGGCTGAGGACGTTTCTGGTGTGAGCCAACCACGCATGAAGTGGATACACTTCAAGATGCCTGGTGAGTGGAACTCGCCTGCTTATTACTTTAGCATTTTTATTCTGTTTATAACTTTCGCCTCAATCGCTTACGTGTCATTGATACGTTTTTCCTTTGGCTTGATTTTTTAAAACAGTAAGGAAACAGGCTTTAGAGACGATCACGGAGGAGAAGGAAACCAATATGGGGAAAAACAACGAGGAGGAGCATATAGAAATGAGTCAAGCTGGCGGGACGGAGGAGTTAAGGGAGAAAACCACAGGAACTGAGCCGTTGGACGACCAAGGTAGTGTCGACCAAATGTTCCGCAGTTTTCTTCAAGGAGATTTGGATTTAGACGTTCCCCCAGGGGATGACGAAGGGCACGGTACGTTTTTCCTTTTATCCTATTTAGTTGTCCTTTTTTTTGGGTTATATTTTTGCTTATTCTTATGTGTTTTTTATTCTGTCCAGATGAAGGTAGCGAGACCAGAACGGTGCGCCTAGACGTACCGATGAGGACGGTTCCCCCTGAGAGGACCATTGAGGTTAGTTCTTCTCGTACCCGTGAGCCACTTATTTGGTCAGAAATGCCAAGTAAGATGGATTTTGTGGCTGGCATCGTGGAGGAAGTTGTTGAACGGATCCAAGAAGCCCACCCTGATATAGGTATGAATCACTTAAAGCTTTGGAGCTTCGCATCTTGCTTGTATAGTTTTGACGTTTGTATTATTTTTTTTTGTTTTTCACATGGGTAGGTGCTAAACTGAGATGGGATCCCTCAGAAAGCGTTAGCATGGAAAGCCTAACCACACTCTCCCCCGAAGTGGAGCAGGTGCCAAGGCCTGTTTATGAGGGAGTTGCAGAAAGCCTTGCGCACCATGCTAAGTCATTATGGACTTGTAGGCATTCCATTGAGCAGTTGTGGCTGCAAATACAGGGAAAAGAAAAGGAAGTCTCCGAATTGTCAGAGGAACGTGACGATTTAAAGGCTCGATACGAGTTCGCCGCTGCTAGACTAAGTGGAGATCACTCTTGGCGAACATCGAAGGTTACATACACCAGGTATTGAAACCTTTTAAATCGTCATGCATCACTGACTCGAAGAATGGCAGAACGCAAAGCTCAAATTGATCTCCTGAACCTTAAGTATCAAGATTGGAAGGCATTTGCTTCTAAGGTTCGTAAGTGGGGTCAGGACGAGAAGAATCACAAACATTACTACAAGAAGTCGCTAAAAGAGGTGTCCATCGAAAAGCGCCAACTAGAAATGTTCGTGGAGGGTTTAGGCTTGCGTTCGGCCTTCGATACTTTTGCATAGAATACAACTGTGGAAATGGAGTCGCCTACAAGGGTGCTCACAACCGCATCTGGGGAAGTGTCGGTTGGAGAATTTCCATTGAAACGTCCCACTTGGTCAGCTGTCAATAAAGGGAAGACTTTGGCAGACGTTGACTTAGGCCTGGATGGGACGGACTGGGCCAGTGTTTCTGAGGAAGAAATCCTTCGTCTGCTGGAGTTCGGCTTAGGGGGATCTACTATGGTAAGAGTTTTGTTCTTATGGAGTTAATTCATTGGATAACGTTTAACATTTTGGCATTTGCTTATTCTTATGTTGGTTGTTTGTTCTCAGGATGAAGGTGGTGATGATGCTCAGGAGGCGGGCCCCAGTGGAGCAAGGGCCCCTGACGCTGGTGGATCTAGAGAGGATGACCCTCCCGCCTCGGATGTTTAGTGTTTTGATTTTTGAGTTTTTGTTGTTTTGTTGTTTGAGTCAGATTTATACGGAAAATGTAATTTGGAAATTCTGAAATGGATGAAAACAGTTGAAACTTGTAATTGAACAATGTTGTATGTAAGAAATTTTTTGTTGATTTTAAATTTGGTTGCACACACGACACAATGTTAAGATGTTTTTGGATTTGCTTTTCTGTTTAAATGTAATGCACTGAAATAATGATAAATGGTACGTAAAAAGGAAGACAGGGTATGCGCTAGTTTAAGGCCATTTCGGGCCACTATGCGTAGTTTAATGCCATTCCGGGCCCCATTGTAAACGAGCAATATTTTGGATAAAGCAGATAAATTTCTTGATGGACCGACCATTTCTGATCATGGCTAGTTTTATGTCATTGTGGACGTGATAGTTTAATGTCTTCCCGAACAAAGGGTGTTGTTTAATAATGTTCTTGGCTCTATTATAGTTTAATGTCATTTCGGACTGCATGTAGTTTAACGTCGTTTCGGATGAACCATAGTTTAACGTCGTTTTGGACGTACAGTAGTTACGTAGTTTTATTTTAATTTTTTTTTGATTTTTTTTATTTTTATGTTAGGGGGTGTATTGGCTGGTACGATTTTGTATTCTGCGTCTCCTTCGCTGATCACGTTGAATGGCAATTCAGTCTAGGAGACATCCGATTGAATGTTTTCGGTATCGGTATTTTCAGGTGTTTCAGTGTTCGTCATTGTTTCCATGTTGACTTCTTCATGAGACGATGTGTATAAAGTGTTAGATGCGGGTGTTTCAGTTTTAGGAGGCTCTTGTCCCGTGTTCGAAGATTTACCACCCACTAGTTGTGGCTCGTTTGTGTCATTTTGACTAGACTTCGCGAGTTCAACTTCGGAGCCTTGGTCGCTGTCCATGTGCGATGAAATAATGGGAGTGACTGCTTCCCCATGGATGAAGATTTCACCGCCCTCATAGGGTAGGTGAATCTCCTGATGTATAGGGGAAGAAACGGCTCTCAGTTGGGCCAACCAGGGTCTTCCTAATATCAAGTTGAACCCTGGCATCTCATCGACAACCAGGAAGTCAGCGGATGTGGGGAACTGGTCTCTCACTATGAAGTCTAAGGTTATCGTGCCTTTGACCAGTACACGTGACCCGCTGAATGACTTTAAACATGTTGTTGTCGTAGGTTTAATTAAGTCAGTAAACCCCAGTTGTTCAATGATGGGATAGGGTACAACGTTTGTGGCCGCCCCATCGTCTACATGGACTTTGTGTATTTTGAACTGGTTTACGTGTATTGTTATGAACATGGAAATTGTTGTTGTCTTCCCCATCTTCTTGTCTACTTTGATGTTATCATCGTGGAAGTTCAAGGGTTTAGGGATGGCGCCACGAGATGAGTACATTACGGCATGAATGGTGGGTTCGCTCAGGGGCAAGTCTTCACTGACCGGGATCGACGTGAGCATGCGTACGAGAGCTTCCCGATGAGTTTGGGATGTTAGGACTAAGTCATACAAGCTCAAAGAAGTGTTCTTTTATTTCAGCGCTTGGGTGACTTGTGTTAAAGCCGTCGCAAAATCTCTACTGTTGGAGACGTTCTTGTCGGCAGCGATTGGGTCCATTGGGCCCAACAGCTTTATTTCGTGTTTTAATGGCCTGTCATCCTTGCTCTGTGCTGTAGTTTTAGATGGTTCATTTTGCTTTGATGATGGTTAACCCTGATTACCTACATTTGACTGATCGTTAGTCGGTGACATGGATATGGAATTGATTGGAGTAGGCTTAGGCGGCCCCAGAGCCAATCGTTGACGCTCTTTCTCCAGGCGTTCACGTGTAAGCCTATCAGCTAGACGTTCTCGTGTGTGGCGTGGAGGTGGAGCTAGTCTCGGAGCTTTAGATTGTCTCGGGATGCGCACCACGTATGGAGGTGGGCGGGATTGCGGTTGTGACATTGAATGTGACTGGTTAGAAGGCAGCCCGGGGACCCTAATGACATAGGGGCCGGGTTGGCTTGGCACTCGGGAGGTTTGACAATCGTTAGGATTTTCAGGTGTGCTAACCACATACGGGGTTGGTTTCAGTGGAGGTTGGACCTCCGCTGTTGTAACGGCTGGTGGTACTCGGACTACGAAGGGAGCAGGCCACGTGTGAGGGATTAGTGGCTTTAAGGGTGTAGGTACGGTTGAAGGTATACGGATGACATAGGGCTGCTGGGGGACGCGTGGTGATTGGGGTGTGGGTGTGGTCACGGCGGGAGGAATCCGCACTACGAATGGGCTATGAGATGTTTCTTGTGTGTTTTGAGGGTAGATGGTGTTAATGTTACTTGCCTCGGAATCATCATCGAAGTGGATCGTGCTAATCATGTACGGGGCCTCTTGGGTGTTCAGGGGATCCTTGTACACCCCCATAGCCTGATTCTGCGGCTGGACCGGGTTAGCCTCATCAAAAGTGATTTTGCCGTCATCGATCATCTGCTGGATATCCTGCTTCAAGGTGAAGCAGTNCTGGGATGGTTTCATCGGCAGAGGTGTGTATTGAGAGGGTTCTTTCCTCTCGAAATTGCGTGTACGGTTTGTTGGGTTCTGTGACGATGATGACTCCGGGGCTCTTGTGGGAGCGGGTTTATAGTAGTTAGTAGGGGTTGCAGGTGGTTTTTGTTGGGGTGTGATGTTCGTTTGTTGGGCTCCTGCTATCGCTGCTATAGCTATTTTGGCTTTCTCTTTATCCTTTTTAGTGTGTTGGATTCTGAAGGCCAAGTATGCCGGGTCGTGGCTGTTTTGAGCCGCTTCCTCTATGTTTTTTATCTGCACAAATGCCTGATTAAGATCATGCACGTTCAGGTAATATAATTTGGACTTGAAGACATTGTTGACAGCCCGCTTCAGAATTGTAAGTAGATAAGTTGGAGAGATTGGCTCGTGTAGCTCGTTGAGAGCCGCACTCCATCTCTGAATAAACTTTTGTACAGGTTCATGCGGTGCTTGCTTGACTTGCATGAGGCTGTCTAGCGTGGCCTTGGGTTTCAAGTTGTACTTGAACTGGGTCACAAACTAGCGTAAAAGATCATCCAAGGAAAAGATAGAGTTCCTGGGCAGGGCTCGGTACCAGTCGAGTGCTCTCCCTGTGAGCGACATGGGGAATACTCATAGTATGGAGTGGGGCCATGCCTGAAGCAACGCGCACTCTAGTCTAAATGTTATGAGATGTGCATTGGGATCTGTCTCCCTGTTGTACTTGGTCAATGTGGGCAAGGAGACACCTTTAGGTAAGGTTAGAGGTGTGACTGAAGAGCTGATGGGGTCATCGTTGTAGAAATCCACTACCTTCAGCTCTCCGTTAGCGGCTGTTTTGAGGGGCTTCACCTCGTCAGTGAGCTCCTGCATTAGTTTTTTGATGTCCGCCCAGTCTTGGATGCTTGGTGATGCTGCAGTTTGGGGTTGTGGTATGTTATACAAGTTAGATTGTTGTATGGTGGGCTGAAAGGTCGACAGCTGCGCAGGTGGTGGTTGTGCTTATGGAAAGGTTGCGGTGGGTTGCACTACAGATGGCACGTTGTAGGGAAAATGTTATGGCTGTTGTTGCTGCAGCTGGGGCTGTGCTTGGGGAATATTAGTTGGTGGGATTGTGTGGGGTGGTGCATGGTGATGGGGAATTTGGTGTGATGACACTCCCCTAGCTGGCCATTGTCCCGCCACGTTGTGCGTGGGGACTCCCTGTTGGGTCACGGCTGTTTGGGGAACTATATGCGTTTGGATGTGCAGTATGAAGTGAGCAGATGTAGATGCCGGGATCACATGCGGCATCCCTATTACGCGGGGTGGGGACGTTACACCTGTGTTGTCGTGAGGAGGCGGTGCTCGTGAGGATGAGCTCGCAGCTGCATTAGGGATAAGTGTGAGAGGGAAGGTGTTGGGTTGGTGATCACTCGGGAGAGGAATATGCACGAGTGCTGTTGTTTCCGGTGGTGGCGCTTGAGCCTGGGTGAATCTAAGGTGTCGTACGGGCAGGATCTCCCCTGTCTCAGGATGGAAAATGGGATTAACGTGTACTTGTGGGCTTAGGGTATGGTAGGAGTCTTCGTGCTCGGATTGAGCGGCGAAGTCATCCTCCTCCTCTGGCTGAGGCTCTAGTGCAGGCTGGTCTAACGACTTGCGCCTGTGGAGGAGGAGCTGTGTGACGAGTTCCGAATATTGTTCAGGGACGGGGATTACATCGTATGGGGAAGGGGTGAACTCGTATCCTCCCTTGTAGAAGAGTTCGAACTGCCTCTTCACTTCCATTTCAGCTTGGTCAACGACCAAGCCAGCTTGTATTTTAATACATATAAAATTATACTGGTCCTGGGTGATTATGTTGGAGGCTGGATCTCTCCCCTGTAACCTTAGGGATCGGCGGGGCCCCACTGTGGGTTGCATTCCCGGGTGCTGTGCGATGGGCTGTTGGATGGTTGTGATGTTCATGATGTCTGTTACGTGAGCCATCGCACCGATAGTGTTCAGAGGGTTCATGATGAATTGTTAAGGGGTATGACAGTCTGGAGTGAAATTGGTGTATTTCACAGCGTACAGCGTATACGCTTCAGCTGACGGCATATGATAGCGTATATAGCATATACGTTAGTGTAGGCGTTGAGCGTAGATGAGTCTACGATGTAAGTGGCTCAACGTATACGCCAGACAGTGTACAGCGTAAAGGTACAGCATAAAAAAGGGTGCAGCGTAAGCAAGATAGCATAAGACAAGGCTCAGCGTAAAAGTGAGGAGCGTAAAACAAGCTCGGCGTAAAACAGGTCACAGCGTAAACTAGTTGCAGCGTGAAAACAGGGGAGCATAAAAAAAACAAGGGAGTGTAAACTAGACTCAGCGTAAATAAGGTTCAGTGTAAACGAGGCTTAGTAAACAATGCAGGGCGTAAACAATGACAACGAAAATAATGCACAGCGTAAAAGCAAAGCTCAGCGTAAACAAGGTAGGGCATAAACAATGCAAAGCGTAAATGATGCACAGCGTAAAAGAAAAGCTCAGCGTAGAAACAAGGTAGTGTATGGTTTTCAGAGGGAATTTTTACGAGGGGGCGTAAACACTGAACAGCATAGACGCTGGACAATTACAGGCTGGGGTTTTAGGCTGGGCGGCGTAACCACTGAAGGGTTTCAGCAGGGAGCGGTGTGCAGTTGGCGGCATAGACGCTTAACAGCGTAAACGCTGGGAAATTTACAGATAAGGTTTTAGGGGCCCTCCTTCTAGCACCAATTTCTGTATCGCCTGAAATCGTCGGTCTCTGGCTGGATGGAAAACAGAGGCTGCGGGATCGCAGGACGAGTACAGAAGACCCTGCCTTCGCTTGAGGGCAAGCTGGAATGCATGAAGGTAGAGTACCTTGAGTGGTCTGCACGCAGATCAGACAAGGATTTCCCCGCGCGTACACGAAAATGCTATACGCTGGGTTATGCGTAAACAATGTAGCGAACGTAAACAAAGCGTAAACGGCGTAAAATAGATGCGAACAGAGCGTGAGCGTAAACAGGCGTGAACAGAATGCGTGGGCCAAGTTGACGTAAAACTGTAAAATGTAAACAATCTTATGTAGCAAATGTAAACAATGGTATTACAGAGTCAGAGTACAGTGCACCGGTCTAACGCAGTTGTGAGGGACATAAGGTGGACAAAAAGCCCCGGCGTATACAGGGATGACTCTGCTGGTTTGTAGGGCGAGCGGAGCGTAGAGACTATATCTGCAGCGTACAGGGCTTCTCAGCATAAGAGGGTTTCAGCTCTTTTGCGCAGCGTAAATGTTCTCTGGTATGCTCCGGGATTTTGCCACCCGACCTGGCGAAGTGGGAAATCGGGGTTTATATACAGGTTGTTACGCTAGACTCGGGTTGGGCGACACATGGAGCATTGACCGGGTGCACAGACTTTATAGAAATACAGTATTTTACATCTGTTAGGCGTATACGCTGGGCGTATACGCCGTATCAAGTTGGCGTATACGCTGGAGGTGTTGGGCGTGAACTAGGGTGAAGATGCCGAGTGCTGGGCGCATACGCTGATGGATGCTGGGCGTATACGTTGGTGGATGCATGGCGTATACGCTGGCAGATGCGGGCGTATATGCCGAAGGATGCCCACTTGCTTCAATTCTTGCTCTTTGGTGTTATCTTTATGCTGTCATTGGAGAGTTTGTCGTCGAGCGTATACATCGGCAGTGCCTGGGCGTATATGCTGGAGTGTCAGGTGTATACGCTGTGGAGTGTCAGGCGTATACGTTGGGCGTATACGCTGTAGGGGTCAGGCGTATACGCTGTAGACGTGAACTTGGGTGTATACGTTGGTTGTATACATCGGCACGATGTACTTAATAAAAACCAAGTGTCGCGATACCTAAGGTTGCCGCGTGTGTGAAATCACATGCAGCCGGCATCGTTTGTGGGTCCCAGGGACCTGCTCGGTGTCGGGCAAGTACTAAGCTCCGAATTTTGTGGTGTTTCACTACTTTGCTCCCTAGACTCCTCTACTACTTTGAGCACGTGTATTCCATACCAGTGGGAAATTGTTTTAGCTCTAGGGGCTCTTGTTTAAATTTCTTAGGAATTTCCAACTTCCCCTAGTTTATGTTTTCTAAGTTATGACTGGGAAGTTGGTGGTGGACTTGCTCTAATGCATGAATGCTATCTATGTAAGCACAAGTCAAACCCTCAGTCAATTCCATGCATATAAGTGAGCTGCTTTCTTGATCAGCTATTAGCCAGTGGGTGTCTTCTTGTCATGTGGCTGTTGCATACAAGCACCTTTGTATGTTGACCATTTGTGCATATTGATTGCATGCAGGAAATGTTAAACTTTGCACAACCCATGATCTCTGCACACAATTGCACCCTCTGTCACTGTATGAGATGCATGGAACCTTCTTCTTCTCAATCTTTCCAAAAGTGTTTTCCTTAGATATTTCTAGGGAAAGATCATAAATTCCTAGGCACGCATTGATAGTGCTTAGCCATGCCCTTTCCATTATGATTGGGAAGTCCTCCTTACTGTTATTCACTTGGATCACCCGAAAGTAAGCTGGATACGACCACCGATAAACAGTGGTAACAATGTCCTTCACTAATCCCAAGGGGATAGTGATGGACTGGTCAGCTAACTCTAAACGAACATTGCTCTTTTTCAATGGGGACAGGTTCTAGGCCTTATAGATTTCTTGGGATATTAGGTTGACATTGGAACTTGAATCCAAAAGAGCTTTACATGGCTCATTCCCAGCGATTTTTAGATAGATTAGGGGACTTCTAGGATCAGAGAATTTCTTGGGAAGGTGGCCAGCTTTGATCTAATCAGTAACAACATGTGTTAACATGACCATATGTGTTGAATGCGGTGTTAAGTTTGAAGGGGGATCCAAAGCTTTAGTTGATACAGAGGCGTCCAAAGACTCAGCCACTTGAGATTGCAAAGGCTTGGTTGGATTGTTGGTTCTAAAGAAAGATCTTTTCTTTGTTCAATTGTCTGAACCAATAGTAGGTTGACAATTAATAGCCCTTGTGGCATTGCATTGCTGTGGCTAAGCAGGAAGTTCACCTTGCATTACTGGAGCAGGTGGTAATGGAGCTATTGGTGGGAGAGATGTGGCCGGATTGGAAGGATGGTATACTTGTGGAATGTCACCCCTAGGAGAGAGAGTCCTATAGTACTCATGAGCTTGATAGTGATGTTGGGGAGTAACGTGACCAATAGAGTCACGTGGAGAGATCGGGTGTTGCATGTAATATCCATATGGGTCTGGTTTCCGGTAAGGATATTATTGCCTTAGTGGTGGCATTCCCCATGATTGTGGGTGCTGCCACTATTGATGTTGCTCAATTGGTTGTGGTGGAGTTCCACCTGGATAATATGTTAAAGGTTGATGCAACCACCTTGGGTTACCTTGGGGATAAGATAACCATCGGGATGTTTGCTGTTTATTTAAATGTGGACTAAGTGCATACACCCCAGACTCCTGTAAATGTGAGATTACAGGGCAACATCTCTTAGGATGGTCATATTGACAGTTCTTGCATCCTCTATCATCGTTCGTATCTAAGTCCAGAACCTCTTCAATAATAGCAACTTTACCGTTACCCTTGCTACGTGCATTTTTTGCTTCTCTCTTTTTCCTTTTGTCATGATCACTACCTCGCTCCCTAGACTCCTCTACTACTTTGAGCATAGTTTGAAACCTACTATCCAGGGAGTCCCACATTTGGTCTACCTTTGCTGATACTTCTAATGCTAACTTTTGAATAGGCAAGGTTTTCCTATTCACCATCTCTTCGAGTGGTGACTCTTTCTCATCCTCATAGAATCTTACTCCCTTCTTTCGGAGGGAAGGATCTTGGTTATATTCTTCCGCACTCTCTCTTTTTCGTACCTCACCTTCTTCCTTAGAAACTTGCTTAGTAGTCTATGAATTTGATGGGACCTAAGCTTAGATAACCTTCCTTGGGCATAAGTCCCAAGGGTTCTTCTTGTTTCATGCCTAAGCCCATCTACGAGATGGCGTAGTTGATCCCGTTGTGAATAATGATGGCTAGGACAACGATGTAAGAGTGCATAATAGTGGCCCATGGTAGCATCCAAGGGTTCATGACTTCCTTGTTTCCATCCTTGGATTTTCTTTTGCAAGTTAGACACTTGGGAGTACGTTTGGTACTTATCATTGAACAGTTCTAGCATAGTACTCCACCTATGAATGGATTCTAGTTTTAAGGACTGGTACTAGCTTTCAGCTTCTTTTATTAGTGTCCTTAGGAACAACTTAAGCTTTTGCCATTCATTTTCTATGTTTTGCAAGGCACATGCAAAATGAAATGCTTGTAAGTAATTTTGAGGATTAGCATTATATCCTCCTTCAAATTGTGGGACATCATTCATGTCTAACCTCTTGATCCTACTATCTTTTTTGGTGCCTTGTTGGAACTCTCATAGCCTCAGTTATATCTAGCATGCTTCACGTGGTGAGTAGGGGTTCATCATGAACATCTTGTTCATAGCATCTATGGTGTCTACGCAGTTCCCTACTCTGCCTTCTTCTATGGCATGATTTCCTAGAGTGCCCTCGTCATTTGTCTTAATTATCTCATCTGTGACTTTCACTTTGTTTGCCCTTATCCTCATGATCTGTTTCTCTATGGCTACACCCAGATATAGAAGGAGAGGATGAAGGAGATGAAGAAGAAGGGGAACTGCCATGATGACGATTTTTACTACCTTCTCTTCGGTGGTCTTTCCCTTGATCACGATTATGATCAGAATGTCCACCTTTGTCATGTGTCTTTATTCCTTTTTTAGATACTTTGTATCTATTGGTATCAACACCTGGGTTGTGAATAGTGGAATGAAGGTTCTGATACACAACCCCTTGGCCAAAGTTAAGGGGAGGAACATCATTATGTGGGTGACTACCTGAGGTGGGTTCATCACCCTCAATTTCACTTAAAATATGTGGGGCATCCTTAGACCATTTTCCCTTCAAGGACTTATGGTATCTCTCTTGTTGTAAGTTCCTTTGATGTTGTGCTTCGTTGGGACGATAGTCTCTTGAATCATTCTTGCATAATGTACTCTGTGTGTAAGTGTTGCATGCCTATTCGTGTGAGAGCACAAAGAAGCATACTTGGGACTGAATGGTTGGGAGGTAATACTATGTCACCTTCCAAGTCATGCCAACATAGCTGTTCATCTAGGTGGAGAATAAAGGTGAAGTTGGGTACATATTCATCAGGATGAGTATATACCACATGAAACTATTGAGGCACTGGTGGATCAATGTCACATGTATTCTGTTACCGATTTCTTCTTGCGTTAGTCCTAGGCGGTGAAGTGCTTTTGTGCGAAGAAGAAGACATCTTGTCTTGTTCAGTGTGCAATGTACTATTACCTTTTCTTAACCAACCCTAAGGGTTTGTTCCAATGATGTGAATGATTTCCTAAGTTCTACTTAGTGCACAAACAGCTAAGTCCCCAGCAATGGCGTCAAGGATGAGCGGCGAGACACCCCTATGCTCAACCATATGAATACGAGCGTTTCAAGCACGATCTGATCAAATTACAAGGACTAAGTTTCTATGTGCCCTTATGGAACAATAATGGGTTGATTAATCATTGTCTTCCTAAAATTACTTGTATGTCATTGTCGTATGGTTAAGTAAGCTTGAGGCATATGATATTTATGGCTTTTATGTGTTTTATATCCTATGCTAATAAGGAGGGGAGAGAGAAATAACTAACTAATCTAATTTAACTATTCATTAACTAAGTTCTAAGTACTCCTAACACCAGTATCCATTCCCACTTGCCGTACATATCCTGAACTAGTGCAACGCTGCTGGGATTACCAAACACTAATCGTTACTGGGTTATCAAGCGCTACACGCATGCTCGAAGTGGTTGTACTAAGTGTATTTAACTAAGAGTGTTGTAAGGTGAGAGAAATCATGAATTAACTATGAAAGCATTAAATAATAATTAACACTAATTAATCTATTTTGTATGCTACAAGGTTTATCATAAAAGTTCATCTTTATTACTGTATACAAAGTGTGCTAAGGTACACGATGCTCGAATAAAGATCCGTTCACTCTATGACTCCTACTATGGGCACGCAGAAATAATTCTAACTCTAGGGGGAAAAATTGACAAGAGTTTGGCTAAGGAACTAACTTCTAACTGTGGGAACCAACGATGCCACCTCTTATTTATAGATAAGAAGATAAGCTGCGATATTGGATATTTGACATCGCATGGTCAATCCGATATCCCAGATGCGATATCACAGTTCATCAGCGATGATGATGGTAGGAAAGGACACAGTGAGGGTTTTACTGTTTCAGCAAAATAATGGTAGCTATAGGACATGTCAAGGGTTTCACTTTTCAAAGGCAGTTATAAGATGCCTCTTTTGCTAATTCCATTGGCATCTATAATATTAGAATGCCAAACTTGGCATTTCCACCTATTTGGATGGATTGATAATATATTAGTCCATTATTAAAATACTTATTTTAAACCATCAAAGAGTATAAATAATGCACTTCACATTACATTTTGGGAGGTAGCATTGAGCATATAGAATTGAGAAAATTCATTTCTGAGTGAAGAAAAGAGGAGAAGGAGTTGATACCAATAAATTTCACATAAAATTGGAATTAATTATTCTTGTGATTATTGTTGAAGATCTGTTGAGCCTTGTGGCAATTCTTGTAATCCATCATTGAATGATCAAAATTGCTACACTATGGATATAGCAAGGTAGAATTGTAATTTAAGCAAAGTCTCCCCTGTGATGTTTAATTATTATTTGTAATTTCAATTTGTTTTAATTATTAATTTTCATTATTGAACTTAATGTTAGAAGTTAGGATGAAAATTCATGATTATACTTATGAATGACAGGCATATGTGAAGAATTTAATTTGATTCAATTCTAATTATTTATTGTCTTGATAATTTCTTTGACTTTTTAAATTGTTCCTCTATAGATATGACTTGCAAGATAGTCATAAACGAGGTGAAAATCTCTACAATGAAGGAAAGATGAAATTTTAAAGGTATCCAACACTGAATTTTTCCTAGCTTGTTAATTTGGTGCCATTGCTAGGGAGGTTGACAGAGTTAATCATCATCAAGGGTTTAGTAAGTTTTATTATTCATTCATTCATGCATTTTATTTTTCTTTTATTTTTGTAATTTAAGAAATGGTTTCGTTTACTTGTTTTTCCTACTTAAATAAAAATTAAAAAAAAAATCCTAGGAATCACCTCCTCTTATTGAACAACTAGCTGACATCGTTAAAAAAGTTGCAATTAAAGCCATGATAGTAGGAGTCATTAAATCAGTTTGTAAATTCTTAGGAATGGTAGCCCATGAATGTGCCAACAAAGAGTGTTCGTGTTAAATAAAACTAACAAAGCAACCAAGGAAACCTACACGAATTCAACCATCTAGAAGCACTCTTAGTCTTTATAAACATACGAAAGTTAATCAAAACCCAAACCAAGAACAACTAATATGATCAGGATTTGATTATTCTTCCCCTTAGGTGGCACAAAATCCTAACAAGAAAATACAACCTAATTTTTCCATAACTGTCAACCATCTATTTGACATTCCAACATCAACCATGAGTTCAACTACAGGGGTAGGATCTCAAAATCTAAACACTACCCCAATGTCAACCTATGTGATCATAATAAGAGATATTACCCAACCAATAAGCACTTTGAATATACAAACTCCACCAATAGTAAACTCATTACCAAGTCCTATAATTACCCCAACAATAGCTTCAACTTATACTATGGGATCATCCTCACATCACGTACCTCCTCCATTTTCCTTAGGTCCAATTCCTCTCTCTTTCAGTAGTTTGAGTTCCAATGTGCCAATTAATTAGCGAGACCTAGGACAAAACCTTGGAGAATTATTAAATCAAAGAACATCAATCATACCTCAAGGCCCATTGGTTTTCCCTCAAGGAAGAGATGTAGAGATTAAAAAATTCACCTATTACCTATTTTTAAGGGGACAAATGATGAAGATTTGGTCACTCACATAAGAGAATTTAAAACAACATTAGCTATGTTAGCACCTCAAAGTGGGGATAGGACTAAAATGATTGCTTTCAAATCAACCTTAAAAGACAAAGCTAATTTTTGGCTACAAATCTTTCAAACACAAATTAGTTCTTAGGATGAGTTTAAAAATGATTTCTACGAAGATTTCTTTCTAATGATAGGCTATACTCATTAAGAAAGCAATTAATGAGTTTTATGCAACATGAGTGATGAGCGGTGAGGTATCCCTACACCCAACCATACAAATCATGAGCGTTCAAGCTTAATCTAGTCGAATTTCAAAGGCTGTGAGCACTTACACACAGTATACTAGCCATGAAAATCCTAGTTAGAATGGTCATTGTCCTCTCAACCTCACTTGTGACATTCTAGAATGATGGTTAAGTGAGATTGAAGCATATGATTTTTATATATTTTCTTTTATATGTAATATCTAATTCTTCTAATATAGTGAGTAAAAGGCTAGACAATGTAAGATTTAACTACACTATCGCTCAACTATCCCTAGCATAAGCAGCTGATCCCACCCTCCATGCACATCCTAAGCATGTCTTAATCACTACTAGGTTGCCAAACGTTAAGCATCATTGGGTTGCCAAGTGTTAGCCATATGTTCGAGGTGGTCATGCTTATGTGTTCTCATGGACTACTAAAACGTACTGTAATTATAAAGTGATAACAAAAGCATTAAAATTATTAAAGTGTGATAACAAAAGCATTAAAATAATTGAAATTTTTAAAGTATTAAACTATTAATGCTTAAGTAATCTAATTCAAATGCTACAAGGAATGTTCAAAAAGCTCGTCTTTATTTCTGTTCACGCTAATGGGCTCAGGTACATTAGCACTCGAATAAAGAGCCATACACTCTTTGAACTATGTCTCTGAGCACTTGGAAAATAATCTAACTCCTATGGAAAAAAATTGCAAGAGCTTCACTATGACTTGAACAAAAAGTGCCATAAATGCAACGAGTGCATGCATATTTATAGTGGAAAATGAACTCTGCATTGACGAGGCCATGTCAACACTTAGAAAGATGTGTTGACGGGGTTACATCAACGTAGCTATGTTAACGAGGCTTCGTTGATGTGGCTTAGTTGATGCAGTGGACTAAGTGAAAACTCGTCCTTGAGTTTGTTACAATTTGGAAGGTATGAGGTTACTAGTGAGACACATCGCAAAACATATCAATACACACACTGACGCTAGCAACACACCAAGTGCCCGAGTGTATAGAAGAAAATTATAAAACTATGGTATTCGTGGACAACAAAATTAAACACCTTGACAACAATGGACTCACAACCTTGCTAAGATGCTGAAGTTGCTAAAGAAGATCGTACAGTTCTTAGTGGTGGTGTTCTGATGGGTTGTCACTAGCTTTAGGTACATGTGGTGGTTGAGGTGGTGGTTGTGGTTGTCTTGCAATTTTTGTAACTTCTAGAGGTAATTGGAAAGCCTCCAACAGAGCCCACATTTTATCTTCTTTACTTTTGGGATCAGTCACAGTCCAAGCGGTGTCACCAATGTGTGCTGAAACTGGAACATCCCAAGGACATCGAAGTGTAGTGAATAACTCCTTTAAATTGATGAACTCGGTAGTAAACTATTTTCATTCGATATCGAACACTCGCACTAATGCTTGCAGCCACTAGTAGTCATCCATCTATCGAGCTAGGTTCTCTATAACAAAACATTGCCCTTCAAAGTGAGTGTGAGGTACTTCAAGTTTCGCATTTGCTATTTCTAACTTTTGCTTTGTCTCTTTATGCATCTTGAACTCGCCCTCGTATAAAGAATACAAGGTGGCCACTTGCTTCTCAAGGTTTGACCACAGTCTCCCCATTGTAAGCATGGCTAGGTTTGCATAACAAAGATTGGCTAGTTCCATATATTCTATCATTTCTTCAATTTGCAGCTTCTTGAGACGAATCTTAGCTTGGCAGTAGGTGTTTAATCCATCAAAGATGGGTTGCCATACCTCACCTTCTTCCTTGAGCTATTGGAGGGCTTGATTAATCTTAGCCTTTGCAACTTGGATTTCTTTTTCATTAGCTACTTTTTGCAATCCCACTTGGTTCCTGTAGTCATTTTTCACTCGTTCAAACTTGAGGGCCTTATTCTTCCAAGCGGCTATCTCAATGGCTATCTTCTGTCACAAGGCTCGAACTTCCTCCATCGAAAAATTATGATTTTCAGTAGCCAATCTTCTCACATCGGTGTTTACTATAGCTATTTCCTCTTGCTGTTGGTAGATAAAATCCTTCATTTGTTAATTTTCAAGACCAACATTGTGCAAGCAATGAACTTTTGTGATTAACCCAACGTTCTCTTGATGGACCTCTATCAAGTCCTTGTTTAGATAATAAGAACGAGCTTCCACTAAGGACTTGTCGAAGATCATCAACTCTTGCTCATACTCGACCTTTTGAAGCTTGGTTTAAAGTTGTTGAAAAGCTTCATCTTTGATGAATTCATGGTTGAGTATAGCCAGATCGACAAGTTGGATCCTTAGTTGGGCAACTCTCATAGCTAAGCATTGATTGTCCACTTGAGCTACTTCTAGTTGTCCCTCTAGGATGAGGCACTTGCCCTTTTCTGAGAGCTGCTCTGACTGGGTTGTAGTGATGTTGTTCAAAAGGTCAAAGATATTTGGAAGTAGTTGCTCAGTTCCCACCAGTTGGTCCAATAATTCTTCATGTTGTGTTGCATTAAGTCTACCACTTTGAGTACCTGTAGACGTTTACACATCTCTAAGCCCATGTACATCTAGTACAGGTGCTGCTGGTGCATTGAGAGCCATGGCAATCATGTTGGCCACCAATTTTACCACAACTTCCTATCCTTGGTGTTGCATTACCAGGATAGCTTCCCCTTCACCTTCCTCTAAGAACACCGAGAAAGTAGTGGCATTTCCTAACATTTTTGGAAATAAGTGTTGGGTCATTGACACCATTACTTCTTGAGTGCTAGGGTCTATTCTTGCTGGCACTTGTGTTCACGTGGTCGAAAGCATCAGCCCTGCCCTTTCCAGTAAGCTCATAGATCAAGCCACTTGTTCTAGATGGCTCATGGTAGGATGATATATAGAAGGGTCTCCACCACCGTTGGTTCTTGCTTGTTGCCCTTGTTGGCATAGGAATGACTGTCGGATCTCACATATGTGCTCTACGACCGTGCGCAAGTCTGACCCTATTACTTGTGTAGATGGTGGAGGTGGTTGTTGCTCTTCCTTCATTCTTGTTGTGGCAAGTATTTTATCTTTCATCATTTCATGCCACGAGCCAATTGGGGCATGATAGAGGGTGTCATTGGCATATCGTGTTATCCCTGCCCATTTGCACAATTTTCTGATCAGGAAAAGAAAGGGCAAAGCTTGCCTTCCAATTTCATTTTCCGCGAATCGCTTCTCAATCTCCAAGAAGAGTAATTGTGGAAGGTTGATAGGAAATTTCCCTCTTAAAGTGGCACATGCATGAGTAGAGAAGGTGGTGATTTTGTTGGGTCTTACCGTTGCATTTAAGTGGTAAGACACAATTTTGGAGTAAACTCTTTCTACGGTGGTCAATGTGCCAAACTCCTTATGATCTACCCCATAGCATCACCTGGTCCACTCCACTTTCACCTTGGAGTTTTCTTGTTTTGAAATTTCTACCACATCAGCCCCAATCTTAGGCAACCCAAGAGCTTGCGTGATTGCCTCTGAAGAGTAAGACACATGGATGTCATTGATTCTTACTCATGACCTTGGCTACTAATTTATCTAGAAGAGATAGTTTTCCCCTAGATACCACTCTCCACTGAACATGATGATTGGCCACATGGGAAAATTTTGTAGCTAGGTTCTAACTTCTTTTGGCACACTTTCTAGGAATGGTTTGAAGTTTAATTCTTGAAGGACTGTTTGTTGCAGCTCTTTTGGCTTGATAGCATCAAGGCAGGCCTTGGTCAAGGTGACCTTAAGCTATGGTGCTCTCGCTGACATCTCATCCTTTTGCAATTATTTTGTGGGGACCTCTTATTTAAGAATCTAATGAACAGATTCCACATTAGGTTCCTTGTGGAGAGGGCCAGTTGCATGTGAGCCCTCTATGTGCCCTTAAGGTCACGTGCCCCGTTTCCTTCTGATTCTAGGTCGCTTCTCCCAAGGTTGTGATGGTCCTTCCTCCCTTGGATGCCTTGGTTTTAGTGCCATCTGCAATCACAACATAACCATGAATTAAAATGTGTGTGTGTTATCCAAAATGACAATAATATACCTTCTCATGATGGCCCAACTATGACAATGAGACATGCATTCTATTTGATCTAAGATGGTGTATGTAAACTGTTACACGTGGCATCCCAGAGTGTAGTTGAAAGGTTACGAGTTAAAGCTAATTCTTTGATTAACCCTAAGAAATGTTTTAATTAACCCTAGGAGGCATTAAAGCTAATTCTTTGATTAACCCTAAGAGACGTTTTGATTAATCCTAGGAGGCATTAAGTCTTTGATGCGTTAAGTCATGTTAAGTATTTGATGCGTTAAGTCTTGGGTTAGCCATATTGTCATAATATATAGAATCAAGGGATGTTTTGGTTAACCCTAGGAAGCATTAAGTCTTCGATGCATTAAGTCATGTTAAGTCTTCGATGTGTTAAGTCTTGGGTTAGCCATATTGTCACAATAGAATCATGGGCCCCCATGATGCAGAGCATACCTTTGGTAGTAAAAGGATGAAAGAATAGCTAGATGTGGATAAGCGGTAGGAAGGTTATGTGCTCGAGAAGGATATTGGATGCAGAAAACTTGAAAAAATCCCCTAGTGTTATGAGAAAATGGACAAAATTCCAAAGCACAATGCATGTATATATAGCAGTTTGGACGTTGCGTCGACGGGGTTGTGTAAATGGCACTATGTAAACATAGGTGGCTACATATATGGGGCTACATCAATGCAGCTATTCAGCTACGTTGACTACCATTGACCAATGAATTAAAGGCTCAAATATACAAATTCTAGCATAAAACTAGAGTCATTCGAGAGCTTAGAGATCCAAGAATAGCATGGAATAAAGAGGAAGGTAGGTTGGTTGCAAAAGAAGAGTTAAACTTAGGAAAATATCATAATATGGAGCGTGGGTGATGGCAAGCCTCACGATGGATAGCATAGAAATGGTTGCCATATTATATCAAAGGAGCAGGAGATTAATAAGTAGAACCAAAGGATATGTAAGTGGGTCCTCCCCATAATAGGCTTCGACCTTGTTTGCCCTTGCACATCTTTAACCTAGGGGTCCGTGGACCCCATAGTTAGTTAATGGTCACTAAGGGTTAATAGTCATATCTCTGAGAACTAACCAAAGGATTTACAAGTACCAGTAAACCAAGATACATAATCGAAACATGAAACTGATAGTGAGGTGACGAATGGAGAGCAACAGATGAGGAGGAGAGCATGTGGAATGGAGTGTTGAGGTCAAGATTGATACAGTCTCTTTGTGAAGTATGTGGTTAAGTGACCCAATAAGAATTCGTTCTAAGTCTGGATCGAGACTGACCATGGCCAGTGATGTTGCAATGATGGACTAATACCTACCCACCCACTCAAGACATACACATGCCCTCAAAGACCAAATGCCACTCTTTATAGAGAAGGAAAGGGAAGTAGGAAATAAGGAAGGGCCTTAGTTAGAGGGGATAGTTAGGCCTGGGTAACATGGCTTTTGTGTCCCATAACTAGTGCTTGTAGCTCATTATTTGATCCAAGGGGTGTGTTTTGAATTCCCATTATTGTTGTTTTTTTTGTTTGTTTGTTTTTGAATGGGAACCATACTATGCAAGGATATATTGGTTGGTCCAAGGGGTGTGCTTTGAATTCCCATTGTTGTTTTTCTCTTTTTTTTTTTTGCTTTGCTTTTTTTCTATTGCTTTTCTTTTGTTTTTTTTTTCAAATGGGAACCACACCATGCAAGGACATGTTAGTTTCTTGTTATGTGTCATCATGGAACGGAAAGGAATCCCTAAGGACAATAATGCATGAGAGATTGTAGGAGGATACATGGTCCACCACATCCCCTTGAAGTCACACCTTGTTCCTTACCACTCATATCCTTCCCAAGTTCGGAATCCACCAAGGTCAAAGATTTATTAGAGTTGATTAATGGAAAAGGGATTGTACTTCTCTTGATCCCGAGACACCATAGAAAAGTGTGAGTGGTCGGATTTCATGGACTCACTGCCTGTTGCATGAAAGAAAGTATAACTTAGTTTTTTGAGATCCAAAATGCTAAGGTAAGAACTAGATATAATAGGCAACCCATAATATACAAACCCCCATTAGAAGAAACTCCCACACCATTACATCTTGTGGTAATAAAATGAATTTATTAGTGAAAATAAATAGAGGAAAATAAACTAAAATAAAACAGAACAAAACAACTAAACGTAGGTAAGAAAGAGAAAGAGTAGGTAAGAAATGTTAAACGTATGAATGATGGTGTAAAACAAAAATGTGTAAAAAAATATATAGAAAAGACCTAAGTAGCTAGGACAACTATTTTAGTATGGGCAGCGATATCGCCCATGACTAAGCTTGGAGGAGGAGATTTGAAAGATGGAACATGACCGACCACTTGGCGAAGTGGTAGCAACACTAGTTTGGTGTAGTTGATGGAAGGGTTTTAACTCCTACATGTTGACCAATTGCATTTTTTTTGGATCTTCAGGTGTGTATATGAGTAGGGCCCTAGATGGAAAGGTCTTGGAAATAATATAAGGTCCCTTCCACAGTGTTTGAAACTTGGTCTATTGTGGCACATGTGTGGGGTTCCAATAGAGAACCTTATCTCTATGTTGAAATGTTACCTTTCAAATCCTAAGGTCATAATGTTGTTTGTTATATGCCTTATGCATCTCATTTGATGATAGGGCTACTAATCAATTCTCATCTAGCACATTTAAGTTGATGAGTCATTCTCATTGTGCTAGGGGTAAGTTAAGACCTAAGTCACTTGTAGTGGATAGTGTTCGGAGTTCTGCCTGAATCGGGAGTGTTGGTAGGTTCCCGTACATCAACTCATAAGGGGAGTAGCCTATAGGAAGTTTCTAGGTTGAGCAATAGGCCTAGATGGCATCGTTAAGTTTTGTGCTCCAATCCCTCCTATATTTGCTAATCATCCTAGTTAGGATCTTTGTAATCTCCTGGTTTGTGACTTCAGCTTGCCCATTGGTTTGGGGGTGATAGGGTGTTGTTAGTTTATGTTCTACTCCTAGACACTACATGAGTTTACAAAAAGTAGCACCTGTGAAGTGAGTGCCATTATTTGAAATGAGTGCACGTGACACCCCAAACCTGTTCACAATTTGCTATTGAAAAAATCATGCGACCGTGGTTGAGGAATAGTCAGTGATGGTTGCTGGCTCTACCCACTTTGTACAGTAGTCCACCACAACAATAATGTATGACTTTTCGTTTGACATGGGTGCAATGGGGCCCATGAAGTTGATGCCCCAAATTTCAAAAGGATCTAGTGGTTGAATCCACTATTGAGGTCCCTCCATTCTTACCATCATCCCACCATCTCTTTGACATCGATTATAGGAGTGGGTGAACCATTGATCATCTCTAAAGAGTGTAGGCTAGTAGTAACCTACAAGTAGGGTTTTAATGGTTATGCACCTTTTAGTGTAATGGCCCCCACAAGGGCCCTCATGAGCATCTTGGAGGATGCGTAGTTGATTTGCATCAGGGATGCACCATTGAACCAAGCCATCTGCACACACCTTGTAAAGGTGTTGATTGATTTCCATGAAATGCTTGGCTCTATGAAGAAACTATTATTTCTTTTGATGATCCAACTCCTTTGGTAGCTCTTGTGTAAGAAGATAGGTAAGGATGTCACCAAACCAATTGGATCCTATGGCCGCCTCCTTTGCAATTGCTCCAACAAAGAGAAGTTCATCTGGAAACTGGTTAGAGAGTGGGCTCTCCTCCTCTGTGCTATTCCATTGTAATTGAGACAAGTGATCAGCAACCACATTCTTAGTTTCTTTTTTGTCGACCATAGTAAGATCAAATTCTTGAAGGATCATGAGCCACCGTATGACATGGGGGCTAACTGTTGGTTTGTTCATAAGGAACCGGATGGCACTATGGTCCATATGCACAAACACCTTGTATCTGAGCACATAGTATCAAAAATTTTCCAAAGCAAACACCACTGCCATTAATTCCTTTTTTGTGATGGTGTAATTTAGTTGAGCATGCACAATAATTTGGCTTGCACAATGGATGTAATATGGATGCTTCTAGTCATCCAACTATGTGAGCATAACCCCCAATGCATAATTAGATGCATCCATCATGATGTGAAATGGTCTGGACCAATCGAGCGCTTGTAGAATTAGAGTCTCTACAAGTTTTTACTTTAGTGTTTGGAATGTAGATTCACATTCCCTAGTCCAAACAAATAGAGTGTCTTTCTTTGTCAGTTCCACCAATGGCTTAGTAATCTTCAAGAAATTCTCGATGAAATACCAGTAGTAGCCAATGTGTCCAAGGAATGACCGAACGTCCCTTATAGTTCTCAACTGACTGGTAATTCCTTAGATAAACTTGATTTTCTTAGGATCCACTCTGATCCCTTCTTGTGAAATTTGATGCCCCAAAACAATGCCTTCTTGGACCATTAGGTGGCTCTTTTGCCAATTGAGCTGTAAGTTAGTTTCTACATCTCACTTCAAAACCTGCTCAAGGTGGTCCAAGGCTTGCTCGAATGTTGCTCCATGGGTGGAGAAGTCATCCATAAAAACTTCTACACCATTGCCAATTTGTTGCTAAAGGATGCTAAGGACAAGGTGTTGGAAGGTTGTGGGTGCATTACATAGGTCAAATGACATTGTCCTATATGTGAAAGTCCCCCAAGGACTCGTAAACATTGTCTTGGCCTAGTCCTCTAGCACAATCTGGATTTGGTTATAGCCACTGTAACCATCCCAGAAGTTGTAGTAACAATGCACCAAAATGATATCCAACACCTCGTCCACAAATGGAAAATGATCCTTAAAGGTTGCCATATTTAGTAATCAAAAATCAATACAGACTCTTCATTTTCTACCATTTTTTGGCACAATAACAAGTGGGTTGAACCACTCGCTATCCGCAATGGGGTAGATGAATCCCACCTTCAACAATTGCTCAATTTCATCCTCGATAATCTATTTAAGTTTGGGATTCAATTGTCTTTGTGGTTGTCATCATGGCTTCATGGAAGGGTTGATATAGATTCAATGTTGGCATACCCTAGGATCAATACATGTTAACTCAGGATATGACCACGTGAAGGCAGTCAACCACTTGTTCACCATCCTTAGCAACTTCTTTTTTTTGCTTTGGAACAAGAGTGACATTGATTATTACTGGCTTACCATTCTGCAAGAATGCATATTCTAGATTAACTGGTAAGGGTTTTAGTTCTAGGGGCTCCTATTTAAAGCTTTTAGGGATCTATAGCTTTCCCTAATTAGTAGCATCATTAGTAGTAGAAAATTGTTGATGGACCTGTTCCAGTTCATCTATGCTCCTCATATAGGTACATTGAAGGCTCTTAGAGGATTCCATGCATAGGGTGCTACTATCAAAGTCTGCAGTTAGCCACTAGGTGCCTTCTTGGTTAGTGGCTGCTATGTATAGGCATCATTAAATTTGTGATTTGGTGGCACATTGACTGCATGCTTGAATGGATGTCTACTTAACGGACCAAAGTTGCTGCACACAGTTGCACTTGGAGTCACTGTACGTGATGCATGGAACACGCTTCTTCTTAATCTTCCCAAAAGAATTTTCCTTGAAAATTTCAAGGGAGAGATCTGGGAGTCCTAAACGTGCATCCCCTATGCTGAGCCATGCTATTCCCATTATAATTGGGAAGTCTCCCTTGCAATTATCAACACAAATCACCAAGAAATTAGTAGGGTAGGACCACTCACAAATGGTGCTCACAATATCTTCTACCAACCTAGGGGAATAGTAATGGATTGGTCTACCAACTTGAGCCAAATGTTGCTTTTCTTCAATGGAGTTAAGTTCCAAGTCTTGTACATATCATGTGAAATTAGGTTGACACTTGATCCAAAATCCAGAAGAGCTTTGCATGGCTTGTTGCCTACCACCTAAAGGTATATGAGGGGGCTTCCTGGATTAGCCAATTTCTAAGGAAGATGACCCACATTGATCTAGTCTGTCATAGCATGTGTTAACATGACGGTTTACACTTCAGAAGACATTTGGTTTGAAGGTCACTCGAAGGATTGAGCGTTAGAGGTAGTTGGAGATATAGGGGCATTGGCCATAGGTGAGTGTGAGGGTGTGTTTAGGTTATTAAGCCAGAAAAAGGAACATTTCCATGGTTTTGATTCTGACCTGCTTGGCTGAGAAGCCAGTTGTAAATTGACGGCCCTTGTGGCATTATGTTGTTGTGGCTATGGAGGTATTTCTCCCTACATGAGTGGAGTAGGAGGTAGCTGAGTTAAGGGTTGATGGATAGGTATGATAGAAGGAGGTGGTGGAGGATCGTGTAGGTGTGGGGTTTTACCCCTTAGGTGATGGAGATTGGACCCAAAGGTATTCTGGGGGATTGTAATGATTTTGAAAGGTCATATGACTAAAAGAGTCACATGGGGAGATTAGTTGCTGAATGTAGTACCCATAAGGATCCAGCTGTCGGTAAGGGTACTATTGCCTTGGGGGTGGCATCCCCCATGATTGTAGGTGCTTCCATTACTGGTAGTGCTCATACGATTATGGTGGAGCTCCACTTGGATAATATCCTTATTGCTGGTGGAACTGCCTAGAATTGCCTTGGGAATAAGACAATATTTGGGGTGTTTGCCTTTTTGCTAAGCAAGGATTTAGAGTGTACACCCCAAACTCTTGCAAATGTGACACTATGAGGCAACATCCCTTAGGATGTTCATACTGGCACATGTCACATCCATCATCTTCCTTGGTGTTAGAGTCTACAACTTATTCTATCATAGAAACATTGCCCTTACCTTTGTGGTAGGCACGTTCAGCCTCTTTTCTCCTTCGTCGATCTCAATCATTACTCTGTTCTTTGGATTCTTCTGCAATTTTTAGAACACTTTGGAATTTTTTATCCAAAGAATTCCACATCTTGTCCACCTTGGCTGAAATTTTAGAAGAAAATTTTTGTATGGGCAAGGTCTTCCTGTTCACCACTACATCCAGTGGTGACTCCTCCTCATCTTCATAGAATTGGACTTCCCTCTTTTAGATGGAAGGGTCCTAATTATATTCTTCTACACTTTTCCATTTTTGAAGTTCTCTCTCTTCCTTGGATACCTGCTCAATTAATCTTTGAAGCTGATGAGCCCGTAACTCAAATAGTTGTCCTTGATCGTAAATGCCAAGGATCCTTCTTGTTTCGAAATGAAGCCTGTCTATGACATGGTGGAGCTGTTCCCACTGGGAGTAGCCATGACTAGGGCATCAGTGCAACAAGGAGTAATATCTACCCATGGCTACATCCAAGGGTTTGTGACTACCTTGTTTCCACCCCTGAAGCTATTGCCTTAGATTAGACACTCTAGAGTAAGTTTGGTATTTGTCATTGAAGAGCTCTAGCATCATACTCCATCGCTTGATTGATTCTAGCTCTAAAGACTAGTACTAGCTTTCTACTTTCTTGATGAGTTTTTGGAAGAACAACTTGAGTTTCTACCATTCATTTTTAATATTTTGTAGGTTGTAAGCATCATGAAATGCTTGCAAGTGAGCTTGTAGATTACAATTATATCCCCCTTCAAATTTGGGAATGTTGTTCATATCAAGGTGCTTGATCCGACTATCTTTCAAGTGCCTGGTAGGTATTTGAACTACCTCTGCTATGTTGAGCATGCTTCAAGTGGCAAACAATGGTTCATCAAAGTCATGGTTCCAATGATGGCCATGTTGTCTGTGATGGTCTCTGCTATGTCTTCTTTCATTACGGTGAGCCTCCCATGATCGTCCATGCCATTGGTCATGATGTTCCCATTGGCATCCTCAATCATGTTGGTCTCAATGATCACCATGATCATGATCCCTCCTACAATGGTTGCAGTTAGATTTAGAACCTGATGAAGCTAAGGTGGAGAGAGGAGAATGAGAAGAGGGGGGAGGACTACCACCCCCACTGTGTCAATCACCTTCTCTTCCATGATGATGGCCTCTATCTTCACGTCCATCTTCACCTTTGCCATGATCTCCTTTGAGAGAGATCCCTCAACATCTTGGAACTTCCAGTTACTTGAACCTTTACTCTTTATGATAGATCAGATGTTTTGATGTGGGGGTGGAGATGCAGATGAACTAGGATTGCAAGGAACAGGTTCCTCATCATTGTGTTGGGCTTGTGGGGACAAAAGGTTATTGGACCATTTTACCTTTGCTTGTTCATGGCATTGTGCCTATTGTAGGTCTCATTTACACTGTACCTCATTTGAATGATAGGCCCGATAATCGTGATCCTCCATAACGTACTCCTCAACTCGATCCTGAATGCCCAATCTAGTGAGAGTTTGGAGTAGAATTCCAGGAACCGATTGATCAAGGGGCAATATAATGTTTCCCTTCATGTCTTGCCATCACATTTGCTCATCTTGATGCAAGATGAAGGTGAAGTTGGGTATATACTCATTCGAATGCGTATACACCACCCAACATTCTTGGGGCACTTGCGGGTTGGATTTGTCTTTCCTATAAGAAGAAGACATACTAGTGTTAAATAACAAATAACTTGGTGTGTCTTAATTTTACCTATTTCTCCTAGAATGAGTAGATTTTGACATAATGGGTCTGTTCCAATGAAGTGAGTGATGATCTTACTAAGGCTAGATAGCACACATGAGACTAATAGTCCCTAGCAATGGCACCAATGATGAGCGGTGAGGTACCCCTATGCCCAACCATGCATGATTTGATCGAATTTCAAAGACTTCAAGCACTTACGCATAGTATCCTAGCCATCAAAATCCTTGTTAGAATGGTCGGTGTCCTCTCAACCTCACTTGTGACATTCTAGAATGATGGTTAAGTTAGACTGAGGCATATGATTTTTATATGTTTCCTTTTATCTGTAATATCTAATTCTTCTAATATAGGGAGTAAAAGGCTAGATAATGTAAGATTTCACTATGTTATCGCTCAAATATCCCTAGCATAAGCAGCCAGTCCCACCCTCCATGCACATCCCAAGCATGTTCTAATCACTACTGGGTTGCGAGACGTTAAGCGTCATTGGGTTGCCAAGTGTCAGACATATGTTCGAGGTGGTCATGCTTATGTGTTCTCATGGACTAATAAAATGTACTGTAACTATAAAGTGATAACAAAAACATTAAAATTATTAAAGTATTAAAATTTTAATGCTTAAGTAATCTAATTCAAATGCTGCAAGGAATGTTCAAAAAGCTCGTCTTTATTACCATTCACGCCAATGGGCTCAGGTTATTAGCGCTTGAATATAGAGCCATAAACTCTTCGAACTATGTCTACAAGCACTTGGAAAATAATCTAACTCATGCAGAAACAAATTGCAAGAGCTTTGCTATGACTTGAACAAAAGGTGCCATAAATGCGACAGGTGCACACATATTTATAGTAGAAAATGAACTCTGCATTAACGAAGCCACGTCAATTCCTAGAAAGATGCATCGACGGGGTCATGTTGACACGACCACATTTATGAGGCTTCGTGAACGTGGCCCAGTTGATGTAGTGGACTAGATGCTTCATCAATGTGGATGAGGACCATGAAAGCACCTTTGATAGATTTAAAGGTATATGTTTAAAGAATCCAAAGCATGGCTTCCTAGCCCATCAATTAATTCAAATCTTTGTAGAAGGTTTACTACTGTATTGTAGGAAAAATGTTGACTTTGCATGTGGGGGAAATATTTTAAATGTGATAAGAAAAGATGGTTGAAGAATTATAGATTCATTAGTAGACCAAAGTAAATGTTGGCCAAAACCCAACATTATGTAAGGCATGACTCAACAAACAGAACAATTAAATAAAAAAGTTGATGAGTTAACATTATTTATTAATAAACAAGCTCATGAAATTCAAAGTGAAGCATGCAATATTTGTGGTAGTCCCCAACATGACCAAACAACCTGCCCAGTCTTATATTATTGTCAAGAGGAAATACAAGAGTTGGTTAAGGCTTTTTAATAATTTAAGAGCCAACCAACAATGAACTTTTTTTAATTACTATTCTACCCACAAAAATATCCTCAAAATAATTTTATGCCATTTAAGAATCTAACTAATGAACATTTGGATAAACTCATCTAAAGCCTTACTTCCTTCATAGAAGAAAGTAGACAGTTTATGAGTGAAACTAGGAGAAGATTTTAGAACTTAACTAAAAATGAATTACCATCTCAACCTAAACCTAATCCTACATCTCAGAGAAAAGGAAAAAATCAATTACATTCCATTAATATGAGGAGTGGAAAATAATTGAACCTAAATTCCAAAAAAATGATGAGATTCCAAGCTGTAGAAACACAAGAGGAAACACAACCACAAGTAGTCAATAAGGAAGATCAACCAAGGAAAAAGAGCAACCATTACTATCTAAACAACCAATTTTACCTCCTTTCTCTAAACGATTACGAGAAGACTTTACAACCAAAGCCCATCTTGAAAAAATGTTTAGTAAATTATACTTGGATATTCCTTTAGAATAAGTTGTAAAAGACACACCACTCTATGCCAAATACTTAAGGGAATTATACACTAGGAGAAGAAAATAAAGAAATTTCTAAACAAGTTTATTTAGTTGATAATCTTTCTCAACTTATACAAAGACATGAAATTCTTAAATACCAAGATTTAGGAGTTCCTACCATTCCAATCAAGATAAATGGATGAGAAATTAGGAATGCCCTATTGGATTTGGGAGCTAGTATTAACATTATGCCTCTTGAAATGGATAGATCACTTGATCTAGAGGATATAAAAAGAGTAAACATGACAATATCATTGGCTGATGGTTCAAGTGTAAAACCCATAGGAATCATAGAAGACTTAATAATAGAGGTAGAAAAGGAGAAATACCCAATTGATTTTATTGTCTTGGAAGTGAAAGATGCTGATTGTTTTCCCATTATATTAGGAAGACCTTGGTTAGCAACAACTGATGCAGTAATTAATTGTAGATTTGGCCAACTTCAACTCTCATTTGCAAATCTCACTTTTACACTAAATATATATGATAAGGTAAAAGAAGATCATTAAAATATAGACTTGAAGGAAGCAAGAATGCTCTACACTTTACCCAGTTCAGAAATGACACAAGATAGGAAAACCTTAGTGTTAAATAATTTTGAGGAAGGACCTTTAGGTGCCTCAACTAAGGAACAACAAGATCTCCTTGACCAAATTATAAATTTAGGGTTAGTAAATATTGGAGAAATAATTCAACCAACAAATAAAGATTCCTTGTATCTTAAATAATTACCTAATACACTTAAGTATATTTTTTAGGTCAAAATATACCATTAATAATAAACTTCCAACTTATCAATGAGCGAGAAAAAAAACTATTAGAAATATTGCATAGAAAATCGAAGGCATTTGCATGAAGCTATGAGGACCTTCATCAAGGAATCTCACCCAACATTTGCCAACATCATATCTATTTAGAAGACAATGTTAAACTACTAAGATTTCACCTAAGATGAATTAATCTAGCCTTAAAACAAATAGTTAAGGATGAAATTTCAAAACTTTGGAACGAAGAAATCATTTATCCAATAGCATATAGTGAATGGGTAAGCCCCATTACTGTAGTCCAAAAAAAGGATGGAAAATAGAGAGTTTGTGTAGGCTATAGAAGATTGAACCAAAAGACAAAAAAGGACCATTTTCCATTACCATACATAGATCAAATTCTAGAAAAGTTAGAAGGACATGAATACTACTATTTTTTGGATGGATTTAGTGGTTATAATTAGGTAGTTATTACCCCTAAGGACCAAGATAAAATAACCTTTACATGTTCTTATTGAACTTTTGCTTATAGACGAAGGCCTTTTGGCCTTTGTAATGCACCAACCACTTTCCAAAGAGACATTATCTCAATATTTTTGGATATATTAGAAGATTGTGTTGAAGTCTTTATGAATGATTTTTTAGTTTACGGGGATACTCATGATGAAACTTTACAACATCTTGAACATGTCTTAGATAGATGTATAGATAAAAACTTAAAATTAAGTTGGGAAAAGAGTCACTTAATGATTACAAGTGGTGTAGTATTAGGAAATGTTATTTCTAAAGAAGGGATAAGAATGGATGATGAGAAAATAAGAGTCATATCTACACTCCCAGCTCCAACCAATTTTAAAAATCTTCAATCCTTTCTAGGAAATGCTGGATATTATAGAAGATTTATCAAAGATTTCTCAAAAATTTCTAAACCATTGTATATGCTCTTAGAAAAGGATGTTTCATTTGTTTGGACCAATGATTATCACGAAGCATTTTTGGAAATAAAAAAATGAGTAACCATAGCCCTTGTATTAAATGCACCTAATTGGGATTATCCATTCGATTTAATGTGTGACACTAGTGACACATCAGTAGGGGTAGTTTTGGAACAATACATTGATAATAAACCAAGAGTGATTTATTATGTGTCCAAAATTCTAGACCAAGCCCAAGTAAATTATACAACTACAGAAAAAGATCTATTAGCTATTATTTATGCTCTAGATAAATTTAGACATTATTTAATTGGGTATAAACTTAGAGTATATACTTATCATTCAACCATTAAATTCTTAGCTCCTAAAAAAAATAGAAAATGCAAAAATAATGAGATGGTGCTTATTACTCCAAGAATTTGACCTAGCTATTCTAGATAAAAGAGGTAGGGAAAATGTAGTAGTAGATAATCTTTCCAAGTTAGAAACTCCCCATGAGAATTGAATACAAGGAATTTTTCATGATGAATTTCCTGATAAACAACTTTTTTCCTACAAAGAAGGATCCTTGGTTTGCTGATATAGCCAACTATCTTGCTACCATGAAAACTCCTACCATTTGGACTAAGGAAGAAAAAAAATCTTTCTTATGTAGCATATCTAGATACATTTGGAGTAGTCCGTACCTCTATAGAATATGTAAAGATAACATAGCAAGAAGATGTGTGGTTGAAAATAAAAAACAAGAAATTTTACAAATGTGCCATGATGATTTAGGGGAAGGCCGCTTTGGTAGCAAACATATTGTTATCAAAATCCTTCAAAGTGGATTTTATTGGCCCTCAATTTTTAAATATGCACATCCATATGTGCAAGAGTGTGATAAATGTCAACGAATGGGAACCATAATAACAAGATATGAAATGTCCTTAAAATCCAGTTTAATAACAGAACCATTTGATGTGTGGGGTATAGAATTTTTAGAACCATTTCCACCATCTAATGGATGTCAATGCATTTTGGTTTGTATCAACTATGTTACCAAATGGGTAGAAGCAAAAGTCACCCCAACAAATGATGTAAATGTAGTTGTAGCATTACTTAGGAAAAATATTTTAACACACTTTGGAACTCCATGGGTGATCATTAGTGATTAGGGAACCCACTTTGTCAATAAAATCTTGGAAAAATTCCTTAATTCTTGTGGTATCCAACATAAGCTAGCTACTTCATATTATTCATAAATAAATGGCCAAGTAGAGAATGCTAATAGAATAATTTTAAATATCTTAACAAAAATTGTATGTAATAAAGGGAAGGATTGGTCTAAAAAATTACAAGATGCACTTTGGACTTATAGAATTACTTATAAAATAGGTTTAGGATATTTACCTTATCAATTAGTTTATAGTAAGTTATGTCTATTACCAGTTGAACTGAAATATCAATCTTTACGATTAGCCCAACAACTTAGTTTTAATGAAGACATGAACCAAGCCTATAGAATTAATCAACTTCACAAACTTGACGAAATGAGGCTACATGCTTTGAACAAGCAAAGAATTGTAAAAAGACAAATGAAAACATTACACAATAAGAGTATCTTTAAAAAATAATTTTGCGAAGGTGATAAAGTTTTACTTTACAATATGAGATTACATAAATTTCTAGGGAAATTAACAACTAGGTGGGATGGCCCTTATTTATTTGTTCAACCCCATGATAATGGAAGTGTCCTCGTATCACCTATTGATGATTTCTCAATAACATTCCTAGTCAATGGTCAAAGACTTAAGTTATATCATCAACACCATATTGAGGAACCCGAAGAAGATGAATTAATAGAGCTAAGTGATCCAAATTATCCCATGATAGATGAATTACATAAAAACCATTCATTAGAAGTCCTAGCTCTTAAATATACCTGTAAACTAGACTCTTTCGTCATCATGTTTGGAATGCAAAGGAGAAGGACAACTCCTCCTACCTATAGGTAGGTTTAAACCCAAAATCCAACTAAGGGTGAGTCTTAAACTAATAAGTATCTTACACATAATAAATTTTATTATTTTAAAACAATATTCTTTAAGTACATTGTTCATAAGTCAAGGTGGCTACATAACTTAGTTTAAGGTAATGCTTATTGGTGTTTGGTTTCTTTTAAATACTTACTTGGATGAGTCACTAAGGTGGAAAGGGTGTGTTATATTGGGCCTCATTTCTTTGGTAGTTAAAGGCATCTATTTATATTAAGCCATGTGAGCAACCCTTACAAAATGAAATTGGCTCTCATAAGAACCTCATGATTGAAGCCGATCACATATTGAATTTCTTCCAAAAAAAAAAAAAGAAAAAAAATAAAAAAGGAAAAAATGATGGCAAAAATAAAAAAAATAAAAAAAAGCAAAAAGACATGATAAAATGCAAGAATTGAAAAAAAAAATGAATAGAAAAAAAATGCCCCCACAAGAACCTTAGAACCTTATAGTTGGGGCAATGCTCCAAGCTCACAATTTCAAGAATCTCATAATAATCCCCTTATGTAAATAGAGTGTTTAAGGGTTAGGCATTAATTACCAATTTACTCTCAATGCTACCTTAGAACTAGGGTATAACACTGGAAGTGAGGGAGTCACTCATCCACAGTTAGTATGTTAATGGACATCCTCACTTCTAATCATTCCTTTTACTTTGTTATTTAGTTATTTTGCTTATGTTTCTTTATACTTTTTGGACTATTATTTTTCTTTGCTTTTGTTTCGTACTTTTCATATTATTGTTTTCTTTTTTTTTTACCTCATTTTTAACTTTTGATATTCCTCTTTTTCATTTTTTTTGCATTATCATCCCATTTTTGTTTTACATGGCTATCTCGTTTGACTAGTGGTACTTTTGTGCATGGGTTTTCTTTGTGTTTCCCAGTATGTCTTCCATAGGTGTTAGTGGTTGAGATCCCTACTATGGTAGCCAATGCTAGATACTAACACTCATTCATCCATTGCCTTTGGTTCTGTCTTAGTCTAGATATATAAAACCTAGGGAAATTCTTGCTTTTGGTATATATTTTGATCATGTTTCATTTTAATCATTTATCTTTGCTAATTAACCTAGGTATGTTACATAGCTTAGCTCAATTAGCGAGGAAGGATAACCAAGTAATAAAGGATATGATAGTAGGGTATAATCAAATTGGAAGTTGAACTAAGAACAAGTTAGGGAATGAGTTAGATGTAAGTAATGCATCTCGAATCCTTAAAGCATAGGAGAGGTTTAAACCTTGAGGTTATAAGACATTCATAGGAGAGGTTTAAACCTTGAGGTTACCTCTTTGTTGGAGATGTTAGAGGGCTTCGTTTACCTTTGCTTTCACCAACTTGATTTCTTTCTCATTAATTTTCTCATGCATTTTGATCTAATCCTTGTAATGATTTTTAACTCATTCAAACTTCAAGGCCTTATTTTTCTAGGTAGCAACCTCAGTTGTAGTCTTTTGGTGAAGGGCATGATTCTTCTCCATTGAGAGATTTTTATTTTTGATAGCCAACCTTAAATCCAAGTTTACTTTGTCAAGCTACTCCTGCTACTAGTGAATATATTCAACCAATTAGTCCTTTTGTTGCTTAGCATTTTGTAAGCAATGGTTATTGTGGATTATCACCAAATTCTCCTTATGAACTTAAGAGAGGTCATGATTAGTATTATTTATCATTGCTTCTAATAGTGATACCTCAAAGATCAACATTCCTTTGGCATTCTTGGCCTCTTGATATTTTTATTAAAGTTGCTGAAAAGCTTCATCCCCTATGACTTCTAGCCTAAGAATGGTAAGATTAAACAAATAAGCTCTGATTTTTGCAACCTCAATGATCAACCTTCAATTGCTAATGGTGGCCTCCTCAAGTTATGAATTTGCAATCAATAGCTTTCCCATTATCTCCAAAATCTATGACTAAGTGGTTGATATGTCTTTTAGGAGATCAAAGATCTCTAGAATTGGTTGCCCATCTTCCACCAATCATTCTAGCACTTTTTTGTATTAGTAGCACTCATCCTTCCTCTCCCTACTCTTGCTAATGCTTGCACATTTGCGATGATAGCAATATTAAGGATAGATGTAGCATGAGCATTTAGAGCTTCTCCAACCTAGTCTACCATCACCTTTGCTACTATCTCTTGGTCTTTGTGTGATATAACTACGATTGTTGCTCCCTCACCCTTCTCTAGGATTATAAAGAAAGTTGCTATGTTTTCAAAGATTTCTAGAAATGCTTGTCCTAGTATGGACAAGGTAACATCTCTAGTGACAGGATTGGAATGAATAGATGTCTAGTTCATCTATGATGAGAATAGTGGTGTAGTCTCATTGTTCAACTAGCTAATGGATCTTATGACCTCATTTAGATGGCTTGTGGTTACATGGTACATTGAATGTTCTCTACCACATCTGGAGGCTTGTTGTTATTGCAACTATTTTTTTCTAAGTTTCCTTATATTCTTGGTAGCTATTAGCATCTTTGGTGTTGTCTCCAATGCTATAGGTAATTCTGGTGGTGGTTGCTCCTCTTCTTGAAGCTTGGAAACAACCTTATCTTTCATTATCTCCTATCATGATGCGGTAGGAGCTTGGTAGGCCATGTCATTAGTGTAGTGGGCTATTCCTTCCCTTTTGCAAAGTTTTCTAATCAAGCACGGAAAGGGGAGTGTCTTCCTAACCTTCTAATTTTTCTTGAAATACTTCTCTATTTCAACAAAGATGAGTTGGGGCAAGTTGATTTGGAATTTTCCACTTAAATTCATACATGCTCTAGTGGAGAAGGTACCCACATTGCTTTCCCTTACTGTTAGATTAAGGTAATAGGTCACAATCTTGAAGTAGGCTCTTTTCACCTTAGTAAAGGGTACCATACTCCTTACGGTCCACTCCATAGTACCACTGGATCCATTCTTGTTTTAGTTTAAGGTTCACTTGCATTGATATCTCTACCAACTTTATCCCAATGTTTGGAATTCCAAGGGCCTCTGTTATTACCTCAACCAAGTAAGAGATGGTGATGTCATTGATCTTTATAGTTGCATCTCCTTGTCAATTGTTCCAAAATAGGTAGGTCTTTGCCATGTATCATTCCTCACTAGTGAAGAGGATGGCTCATAGAGGAGATTCTTGTAGTTATGTTCAAATCTCTTCTGGTGCTAGCTCAGAAAATGATCTGAAATTCAACTCTTGAAGGATGAAGCTCTAAATTTCTTTACTACAAACCTAGTCTAGGTAGGCCTATATAAGTGTGAACTCAAGGTTAGGTTGTGGCCTTGGTACCTCATCCTATTTGGACTATCCTATTTCTATGGTAGGAATTTGATGGATAGATTTCACCTCGGTAGGTTATTCTTGGGGTGGTTGTTGCTGTTTTTGTTATCCCATTCCTTCCCATCGTTACTTCTCTCTTGGTTGGGATGTTTCTCCTACTTGTGGTCCTCTTTTTGGTGGCATCTATGATTACAAACATAACCCTAGATCAATTATTTGTATATAATAATATTTAACTTAGATATCTTTCATTTTTTAATCGAGTTAATTTTGTTGTTTAAGAGTTTAGTTTGTAGCGTTAAGTTCTTACTTAGGGAATGCAGAAATATGATATCATTTTATTGTTATTTTATTCATACTTTAGCATATGTTAATTGTTGATATTAACTCTTATGATCATCACTTTTAATATCTTATCCATGGGAAATTAGAAAAAAAATTCTAAAATTTTTTATGGAAACCTGATATTTAATACCTCCATGACATAGAGCATACCTTCGGTAGCTACAGGATTAAAAAAAAAGGTAAAAGCAAGTAATTGGTTTGAAAGTTATGGTTTTTGGAAGTCTCCAGGCTCTGAAAACTACAAAAAATTGCTAGGTATTTGAAGTAAAATATGAAAAAATGAGCTAAGTTTCATGTGTATATATAGTATTTTTATATTGCATAAACAAGAATGTGTTGACACATGTATTCACACATTTTTTCAACTTTGATTTTGGGAAATTTTTAAAAAATTTTGAAGTTAAAGTAAAAGCTAAATGGAAGCCAAAAAGTTGGGAAATCATGTCAATAATACACACGAGATTTTGGTTGAGGAATTTGGGTGATTTTCTCATGCAGAATAAGTTGATGGGTAATGTTCCTTAAGCCAAATTAGTAGAAAAATAAATCATGCAAACTATCATGATTGTTGAAATCAAGTCCTAGGCCTATGGTTGTGGGATTTAAACTTAAAGGGACCAAAAGCTATACAAGTGTACTCTTCCCAAAGTGGGCGTATGCCTAATTAATGCCCTTGCATATCCCCATGATAGGGAGTTTGTAGGAAAGTTGGATGAAAGATGGATATTTAGATTAAATACCACACCCATAAGAAAGTTTGTTTGAAATTATGTATCTATAAAACAAAAATTACTAGAAGACCATGACATTGGGTAGTGAGGTGAGAAAATGAAATGCTAAGAATAGGCGAGAGAGATTGAGGGAGGAGAATTTGAATCATAACCACAAGAGATCTCGTTGTGGAACACATGATTAAGATGATCTTTATACCACTCTATCCCACGTCTAAACCAAGTCCATACCATTCTAGTAATTCCTCATTTATTTATTTCTTCTCCTTTGCCATGATGAGTTGACAAAAGCAACATGGAATGATCATCACTCCACAAAAAGAAGAAAAGAGAAGAAGAAAGTAGTTAGGAAGAAATTTGGGCCTTAGTCAGAGGGGTGCCTTCAAGCGTGGGTAACATGTCTTTTCAGCCCCATAAGTAGTGCTTGTAGCCCATAAGATTATCTAAAATTTATGGTTTGAATTTTCATTATTTTTTGTTTTTTGTTTTTTGTTTTTTGGAATAGGAATCACATCATGCACAGAAATGCTTTCTTTTATGGTCGATAGTGAGCATGATGTTATATTCCATGAGGAGTCATAAAACTCAAGATGGAAGTCAAGAAGAAAACTCATAAAAATCCCCTTGAAGCCACACCCTTTTCCATTTCCCCTTGGCCCTTTCTTGGTTCATTAGATAGCAAGATCACATGTTACTTTTAGTTTCTGGTGGAAGAATCATTGTGTTGTTATAATACCTATCTTCATATGTGATGGATGGAATGGGTGGATGTCATGAATCTCATTTCCTAATACCAATGTAAAAAATGATAACTTGTTAGTAAATAACATAATTCAAAAATATACATGGCCCATGGAAATGGTTTCAATCTTGATAGTTGCATGTAGTAATTTTTGGAATTTTCAACATCAAGTGGAATAAATTCTAATTATTTTATGAAAAATGATAGAACTTATAAGCAAACAAGATAAAATTGTAAAACAAAGTTAAAGTGAAAATATAAGAAGAATGTTGAAATGGTAAAGAAAATGAAAAATGTATTGTAAAATAAAAAGAATAAAAATTATGTCCTCTTCAAGATTTAGGATAGATGATCCACTTCCTCATGACTAATTTGGAAGGGAACAATGCAAGAGGTGGAGTAGGCTTATTATCATACAAAAGTGTTTTTGTTGTGGTTAATTACTTGGACTTCTATGAAATGTTTTAGTTGTTGGGTGTTGACTAGCAAGTGCTTTTATTGGCTTGTTGGATGGTAAATCATCATAGACCTAGAAGGAAAAGTTGAATGTATAATGTAAGGTCCTTCTCAACATTTTAAAACTTGATTCATTAAGGCACATGCATGAGATTCCAATAGAGAAACTTATCTCTTAGTTTGAATGCAACCTTTCTAATCCATGCATTATGATATTTTTTATTATGTGGCTTATGCACTTCATTCATCATTAAAGATATACTTCAATTTTGAAATGACACATTGAGTATTATTAGTTTCTTTTTCTATGGCAAGTTAATATCTAGGTTAAGCTCATATGCAGTTGTGAGTGTATGGAGTTCTGTTTGGACTAGAAGTTTGGGTAACTTTCCATACACTAGTTTATAGTAAAAGTAGCCTATAGGAAGTTTCCATGTTGAGTGGTATGCCTAAAAGGACATCATTGAGTTTAGTACTTGATGAGCGGCGAGGTACCCCTACGCTCAACCATATGAATACGAGCATTTCATGCACGATTCGATCGAATTCCAAGGACTAAGTGTTTATGTGCCCTTATGGAGCAAGGACGGGTGATTGATCGTTGTCTTCCAAAACTTACTTGTATGTCACAATTGTATGGCTAAGTAAGCTTGAGGCATATGATTTTTATATCTTTTATGTTTTTATGTCCTGTGCTAATAGGGAAAGAGAGAGATAACTAGGTGACTAATTTAACTTAACTACTCATTAACTAAGTTCTAACTAGTCCTAACATAAGCATCCATTCCCACTTGTGGTACACATCCTGAACCAGTGCAAACATCGTTGGGCTATCAAACGCAAGTCATTTCTAAGCTACCAAGTCTCACATGTATGCTCAAAGGGGTCATGCTTGTATAATTTAACGATTTGCTTAATTGATCAAAATGAATTGCTATGCTAATAACATAAATGTAAAGTGCATAAAATGAAATAAAATAAAATAAATGCATAAGAAAATAAAATAAAATAAATGCGTAAGAAAACAAATCTCAAGTGCTGCAAGGATGAATCAAAGAGCTCATCTTTATTGCCAACACAATGGTGTGCTCAAGTACATCAATGCTTGAATGAAGATCCATCCACACTTAGACCTCCTGCTGTGGGCACTTGGAAAATACTCTAACTTTCAAACAGACTGTAAGAGTCACTACTTGATTGTTGAAATACTTCCTCCCAATTGTGTGCCTGGGCATTGTATTTATAGACTTGGGAGAAACTACTCTAATAATTAGAGTAACCACTCTAATAATTAGAATAACTACTAAAGTAACTGCTAGAGTAACCACTCTAATAATTAGAATAACTGCTAGAGTAGCCACTAGAGTAACCGCTAGAGTAACCACTCTAATAATTAGAGTAAATACTAAAGTAACTGCTAGAGCAACCACTCTAATAATTAGAATAACTGCTAAAGTAGCCACTAGAGTAATGGCTGGAGTAAACACTCTAATAATTAGAGTAATTACTCTCATCATACCCCCACGACTGAATGAAAACTTGTCCTCGAGTATAGAAGAAAAGAAACAAGTTCTTTACAAAATATTGGGAAGGTATGGGATTATTGACTAACTGACAACTAATGGTGGAATGGGATGACAGACTCAACGTTCCCAGTGAATGGATTAATAAGCATATTACAACATTAGTGTTCATGATCATTGTGGTGAACACTCGTACATAAATGACATCCAAGCCTTTATTTGGTAGCTTGTAGAGAAAGAGAGAGAAAGAAAATGAAGCGCATTGTTGCCAATGCTAAGATTGTGCCTTCCATTATTTATCCATAGCCATGCCACTAGACTTGCTCCTTTCATAAATACTCTAGTTTCAGTCCATCTTGAGTGCTTCCTCCAAGCCTAGTCCATTGTTTGTATGATTGCCATCTACACACACAACACAGTCACAAATGAGCAAGGATAGATAAACCATAATGCAGTTGATACCTTGCCTCGATATGAAGCACATTGGTTGAGTTGTGGTTATGGCAGAAACTGGTTCAGAGATTTATCACAAGTGATTACCCAAGGTGTAGGGGTTAGGTGAATAGTAAAATGGAGAAAATT